>PVLD010009887.1:0-74066 GCA_004027595.1 Dinomys branickii | reverse complement strand
CACTCTGACATATGTGCACCCATGTTTATAGCAGCACAATTTGTAATAGCTAAAATGTGGAAGCAACCCAAGTGCCCATCCACAGAAGACTGGATTAAAAAATTGTGGCATTTTTATATAATGGAATATTATTCAGCTATAAAGAAAGACAGTTTTGGGGACTTTGTAGGCAAGTGGGCAAAACTGGAGTCCATACTCAGAAGTGAAATAAATCAGCGATACATGTGCAGGCAACGTATTGTATCACTAGTGTAAGAACCCGAGCATGGGAATGTAAACTAAGAGACATGAAGGAAATGTGCTCTAAAACAAAGAACAGATGGGATGAGGGAAAGGAGAAAAGAAAGAGACAAAAATGTATGTATGTATATATGTGTATACATATATGCAGGAGGGCTAACATGGTTCTACTATTGTATTATATCACTTAATGCTAAGGAATAATCGATGACGGGTTATTTTATCAATCTTGTACGTCTGTATGTGTTATCCGGAACACACACTTAGAAGATATCAATATGCAAAGCAGCAACTATTGGTGGTTTTTTTTGTTGTTGTTGTTATTGTTTTTGTTATCCTGTTTTGTTTTTTGTCTTTGGATTTTTGCTTTTTGTGTTTTTTCTGTTGTTGAGAGGATTAACTGTCTGACTAATTTTGCATGTCTGTATATGGGTTCATATATTTACACTTCGAAGATATCAATGGATAAAGCAATAACCACTGTTGAGACCCTGTCACTTTGTCTATGGATTAGTTGTTATTGTACTATTTTTATGCTAATTGGTGTCTGTTTGTTAATATGTTTTTGTACTTTATTTAAAAAACAAATATCAAGAAGGCATTTCTATTCATTGAAATTTGAATTTTAAAAGAAATTAAAATTTCTTTTCCTTTTCCTTTTCACCATTTCCTTTTCAAAATCATGGGAATTTAATGTCCTTGGAGATGAACCTAATAATAATATGTACACATTTTCCATGGAAATGGGTAAATAAATAGATTAGAACAAAAAGGAACCGTAGGTACGAAGATCGTATAAATGGTTCACGTAGGAAACTTCCCTCCTTGGGGCAGTACTGTGTAAATGCTTCTTATCTCTCAAGTACAGTCTCTTTCATCAAAAAAGTTGTAAAGAAAATATCGGGGAATAAAATAGTGACAGAGGACAGGGAAATTTGATGAGGTACATACATTCAGGACAATGAAGACAGGAGGAACCTTTTTGCTTCCTTTGGTGCCAGGAATTAAACTCAAGATCTTGCACTTGTCAGACAGGTGCTCCACTGCTGAACTATATCCCTGGCCCTGGAGGAACCTTTTTACCACTGAAAAAGGAAAACAGGTGAAAGACAGAAAAGAAGAAAGGAATAAAGTGAGTGTGCACAAGGAAGGCGGAAGGAAGGGGAGGGAAGAGAAGGAGAGAAAGAGAGGAAAAGGGGGAGCAGGGGAGTTACAGGAAGGAAAAAAAGGAAAGAAAAACAAAGGAGGGAAGGAAAGAGGGGAGCAAAGAGCATCTTACTCTTACTTCACATTGAACCCAAAATCTCACTTGAAAAGGATCATAAGTCAATCTTAAATTTCCATAAGAAAACACGTGAGAAAGTCAGCGTGACGCTGTGTCAGACAAAGATTCCTAATAGACTACCACAACCGCACAAAATGTAAAAGATAGAACTGCTAAACTAAAATAAACACAATCTAAACTTCTGTTTTTCGAAAGACTATTCTCAGAAATTTGCCCAAGAGAAATGAAAATATCCATCCTTAATATAAGTGAATGTGATAACAAAGTTATTCATACTTGCCTAAACTGGTTATAACCCAAGCGTCCTTCCCCTCATAAATGGATTGCCAAATAGTGTGCACATCCACACAATGGGCTGTTTCTCTCAGAATAAATAATAGTGAACTACTGATGCATATGACAACATGGGTGACTCTCAAAAGCATCACACTAAGTGAGGAAAGTCAGATGCATGCAGCTACATTTTATTATATAATCCATTGATAAGACATTCTGGAAAGGCAGAGTTATAGGGGAAATAATCAGATCTGTGGTTTCAGGAGCTGGACAAGCTGGGAGGGTTGAAAGGAAACTTTCAGACACATACAAATATTCTACAGTCTGATTTTTGGCAAAGGTTTCAGGACATTTTGTGTTTGTTAAAGTTATCAAACTGGACACTAAAAAGAAAAGGATAAGTTTATATTCATGAATTAGACTTCAATGAAGCTTACTTTAAGTAAGAAATCAAAGGCTGGGGATGCAGCTCAGTGATAGAGTACATGCATGAGTGAGACCCTGAATTCAATCCACACCGAGGCAGGAGACCAGCATGTGCAAAGCTGCTAGGGAAGTTGGGTGCCTTGTTAATTATGAATACCAGGACACAGGCGCAGAACAGTTCCCAAACCCCTGAATGTGGCCTCCTCGCAAGGACTCCCTACAGGATGTTGATAGGACGGCATAGAGCTGACATCAGCCCGAGGAGTAGGTGATTTGCAAAGAACAGCCCACTCTGAGCTCCTGGCTGCTGTGTTCTTTTGGAGTAGTCCCCTCTCGCAGTGTAAAATCTACTTTTTCCTTACCTCTACTTCGGCCAAATTTGCTCCACATAGCCTGTTTCTTTTTTACCTTTAATAAATGTAAAACTTTGCTACTGCTTATGCTTGTCTTGACTAGTTCTTTGCTCCAGACAGAAAGAATATGGAAACCACTCCTAGAAAGAGAGTCCAGTTCAGTATTAGCACGACTAAAAACAATATAAAGGTTTTAGGCTGGAGACACACTCAGGAGTAGAGCACTTGCCTAGAATATGCAAGGTTCTGGGTTCAATCTCCAGCATAAAAATAAACAAAGTGATTAATTGATTATATGAACAGGTCCTTGATAGAAGGAAACACAACAAAACGTAATGTCAGCAAAGTAAAGCACAAAAAGTATTTTGGAGAAGAGGGATTGCCAGCCATCATGTGCTCTTGACGGTTCAAGTAGGAGGAAAAACTGCTCTGTGATCAGTGTCCCAGGGTGGGTGGACCCTGGCAAAAGCAGTCTGTATTCATTAGTGTGCGTGGAAGCTTGGCTGGAGCAAATAGAGAAGAAATTGTAAAAAGATGGTATTTTTCTTTAAAACTACAGAAACATGAGATGTTCACTAGAGGACGTTCATTAGATGTTCATTACCTGGTGAAATAATTGTTTGATTTGTTGTAATATAGGAGATATTAAAGCATATGTGTATGCAAAAATTATCAAAAAGGGAAAAATGGATGCTGCAAAGAAGAATAGTTAGATAACAAGCCCTGATAAATACAATAAGTACATGCCTTCCCTGCACAAAAGTAAGAAGGTCTTCAGGAGTACTTCCTGGTCAAAAAGTTGAACTTGATTATACATAATTATAACATTGTATCCTGCTAATGTATGAAAATATATCTCCGAATAGAGCAGGACAGATAGCATCTGAAGAAAGCGGAGGAAGTAGTGCTTTACAGACACCTGAATGGAACAAATTGGAATATTTGGTAAGGCAGTAAGGCCTATGATTTCTGTCAGGACAAATAGGAAGTAAAGTGAATCTGGTTACACATTTCTTTTACCACAAGAGAGAACTGGCAGGTTCATCTACAGAGACAGTTTTTCTTCACCTTAAACTCAGACAGGAATTTACCATGTGTGGAGGGGATTCGGAGCAAGTTCTACGACTGTAGTCTGTTATAAGACCTAAGCCAGCTACCTGGGAAGGCACAGAAACAGTGTTAAAGCATGACCCAACGAAGGAGCTTCTGTAAGAAACTGCAATGAAAACTCAGCACAGAAACACTTTGGCTAGGAGGGGACATACACAAATAGATTCTCAAAGCAGAGCAGGTGAGCATTGAACAATGTAAATGCCCCTAGAATGAGGGTTTTTACATTAACTCCAAAAAACCTAACCCAAAATAACACACATTTCTTATTTGTTCATGTTTCTGTCCTATGTTACTCAAATTGCAAACTTCACGGGGAGCTAGGGATCCATGACACCCGAAGCTGAGCCTACACATATGGCTGGATTGTATCAGTCCTCAACCATCTGCAGAGGGACTTGTTCAAACTTCTGAGGGAGAAAAGGCAGAATCTACTCCTGAGTTCATCTAAATGTGTTGGTTCTTTTCATGGTTCTTATCAAATACATATATAAATCAGTAATTAAAGTGCTTAATATGGATTGAATAATTTCAGAAAGAAGAAAAGTGATCTTCACTCTACAAAATGTTACAAGGAAAAGCTACATGTAACCCCTAGAATAAAGAAATAATGTTTTTCTTTTTTTCCCTTTTGAACAATTTTTTAAAAGTGTATTTTCTCCTGGATTTGTTCATTCTATTCCAAAACTATGTATTTTCTAGGTTAAGAAACTCTTCCTTTTCCTTTTATGACACAGTGTATATGATTATTCAGGAGATATTCAGTGCTACAAATTTACTTCCTTTACATTCCTCTGATCTTCTGACATTCAGTGTGAGACACTCTGAAGTATTAGTGTTCTTCTTCAAGAGCCAATTGTTAGCGATTCTGAGTTGTAGGCCTCTATGGTGCCTACCCTCAGGTACACACACAATTACATCGCAACCCTCTTATCACTGTAGTTCACTTTTTCCCTGCACTGTGACCTTATATCTTCCTTCAATGCAGCATCCTTTGTGTCTTTTGTACTCCTAACATTTCTATGGTTCAACACAATGCTGGCTTATTCTATCCTCTTTTGCTCCAAGCTCTGTGTGCCTGTATTTCTGTAATGGACGGTAAATGTGGCATTCTTTTCATTAAAAGTAATCTTTTTTTATCAAAGCATAGCCTTTGAGAGCTTCTGCCTTGTTATGCATGTTCAAGAAAGAACTAAGCTTCTGAAAGGTTCTGCATGCTTTTCCAGCAGAGACCCTGTGCTGGTGCAGTGTAAGGTACACAAAACAGGAGGGAATATTTCTTAGTTGTTGGAGAAAAAAGTGAATTATAGGTGTGGTGTGTGACATAGATTCAAAAGGTATACAATCTAACAAACTGTACAAAAATAAAACCAAATTGGAATGATCCAATACTGCGTAGTTCAATATCCAGGTCATCACTTTTCATGACATGAGCTTTCAAAAGCATAGCTAAGTAAGAAAAATTTTGTTTTTAAATATCAGAAAATTAGTTTACATGTAACTACATGTAAAGCTACAAAAAGAACTGTTGCTGAGACATACACCTGCCATGTGGGAGCACAAAAATATGGAAAGCACCAGCAGAGAAAACCTTACTTGATTCAACATGGGGCCAAGAGATGCTGGCTACAATTAAGCATCCTTTGAGAACTGCAGGCATTTACACAAAAGAAACAACAAATTAATTTTTACTTCCTGGCTATAAAATCCTCACATTTGGAAGATGAGTACATTTTCTTATTGATGAAAAAACTATCATCTCTCAGCCTTCTGGCTAAGATCAAGTGTTGATGAAAAGATAAATGTGCTAACCTCTATCCTAGCCACTCAGTACTGTGTCCTACTTTTCCTGCCCAGCTTCACCAATTTCCACTCTTTCCAACCCAGTCTTCATCAACTCCATCAATCACCATCTCCAGGAAACTCCATCATACCTCTAGTTTCAGCACTTACAAGAAATATGGAAAAATTTGTCCCTTAACCCATAAGGCATTTCACTATGAAAGTCAATGTTGTAGCCTGAATGCTTTCATTAGTTCTCTGCTTCTTTATCCTGTGTCTCTTCAGCTCTCACAAACTGTCTCGTTAAGCAAATGCTCAATGAATGGTAGCATTCCAGTGGAGGAGGCCTGCCGAGGACTGCTGTCAAAAGTGTCACCTTCTAGTTCACATTTGACAGCTTACTTAGAAAAGTACTTTGGGCATCTCACTTAGTCTCTCTGGGTCTCATTTTTTCCTACAAGTGAAATGAAGGAGATGTGCTAAATTATTTGTAAGTTCCCGTCCAACTCCTGCATCTAATTATTTCATTCAGATGGCATCAAATGTTCTCTTGAGTGTTCCATTCATCAGAATTTTCAGAATGAATGACTTGTTGATGAAAGCTTGTTGGGAATTTTGGCCTTCTCTGGGTTCTGCATAAAATTAGTCTACTTTTCTCCAAAGCCTCATAAATCCTTGAAAAAGAGTTAAGTATTAAAGAGGCCCTGATAACAGTTGGTTAGTTTAGTGAACAATAAAAAGCAAGTGCTCTGACTGAGAAAGCACTTTTGCTGCAACTGAAAACCTGGCAAATTCTAATCCCTCACATGAAGACTTTTGCAGAAGTTTTTAAAATATTCTGAAGACCCCAGCCTGTAGTCCACAAAGGCACATGGATTCTACAGAAAAGCTCATCAGGCTGGAATGATGACATGATCCAAGAATTGATTAACCACAAGCATGAGGTTTAACACTTGGGGAAATGTCATCAACACTATGAGAAAGAAAGTGAATCATCTATGTGCCTAGGCAAAGTTTCAAAAAAGAATCTCAAGTGAAAAACAGATGGTGAGATGACAAGCCAAAGATATCTGACACTTCTCCAACATCTCCAAGACAGCAGCTTTTGTAATATGAATGACAAGACAAACTATTAGGTATTTATTGAGAATCTTTTACATATTGAAAGTGGTGGTAAACACTGGATAATTTGAAAGAGAAACAGAAGGAAAGGGAAGATAAGGGAAGGGAAGGGAAGGGAAGGGAAGGGAAGGGAAGGGAAGGGAAGGGAAGGGAAGGGAAGGGAGGGGAGGGGAAGGGAGGGGAAGGGAAGGGAAGGGAAGAGAAGAGAAGGAAAGGAAAGGAGGGAAAGAAAATGTAAAGACAAAGAATATTCAGGACTAGACTAAAACTAAGGTGGTTTCATATAAAGGCTGTGTGATATTAGCTATAAATTAACTCTACTGTCTGAAAGAATTAAATTCTAATGTACCACAGAAATTCAAGTGAGATTATAAAATTCCTCCTCAAAATTTCAAGACTATATGGAGTGTAGAAGAGGTGTCAGGGTACTGACAATAAGGAAATACTTCTTGAATTTTAATGAAGGAGGAAAGATAACTTCTAGATTTTATTCATTAAAAATAGTTGATTGTGGGAGCACAGGCCTGTAATCCCTGGCAGCCTGAGGCTAAAGAATCCCAAATTTGAGTCCAGACTAAACAACTTGGTGATTTAAAGAGACTATGTCTCAAAATGGAAAGAAAAGCCTCGGACATGTAGTTCAGTGCAATCAATACAAAAATAATATTAAATAAATAATTTGTAAATATTAGAACAATTGATGTGATCACTTAATAAGATGATGTGATGATCACTTAGAACAGAGAGGTGCTTACTAAAAGTCAGCACAGGTCTGCTTATTTAAAAAGTATGAAGACTCCAGTTAAAATGAAACTGAAAAGTGCTAAAGCAGAAATACACCTTAGTAAAAATCGCTCTGTGAAAGCTGCTGCTTATCTGCTTTTTCCCAAGCTGAATATCAGAATTTTGGTTGCTGAATCTAAGTAATTCTACTAGCTAAAATTAGGTTTTTTAGAAAAATATGCTTTTAATAAGAAACTCTATAATTTTCTACAAGCATGAAACAGAATAAAGATCTAGAGAATGAACCCTGAACTGATGTGGAGTCTCCCATTCCTCCTGAAAAGGTTGAACACTTCTGGAGCAGCTGATGTCCTAGGGAGCCACAAATGAGTATCTCAAAAGACAGACCCCATGATCTGATGCAATGCTAACTCTTAGTTTGAGATCCATGACTACTTGATTTTAAGACATTATACACATGCTTCTTGCCTCTCAGAACTGCATTGGTATCAGAGTGGATTTCCATCAAAAGCTTTCTTATCTGCAATATGCTCTGCACAACGCTGGCTGCTGCCCTCACCAGCTAATAGGAACCTGTGGTGCTTTGTCTGTCTGAGTGCAGACTTCCTATGCTTGCCATCTTCTGTGTTATCTTTGCCACTATCTGCAGCCTCAGTGTGCTGTGGTAACAGAGGAGGTGGTTTCAAGATCTTTTTTTGCCAGAGGGAATTTCTTCATGTTTGAAGTAGGCACTGAAAAGTGGTTCCCCATTACACAATAAAAAATACTATCACTGTCACTCTAGCAAATATTGCCTAGTGAATGTGGTTTATTAATTTGTGAAAAATATTAAATGAGAATAAGTAGCTATGATATGGGAAGACTGACCCAAGACACAACACTGTCTCTAGGTTTGGGAGTACAGGTTCATTATAGAGATGGATGAGTCGTGAATAAAAACATCTTACATTCTGATTTGATTAAATTGATTGTATAATATAGTACATGAACTGTCTAGTTAAGCAGTGATGAAAATATAGACATTTCAACTGATCACAAGCTCGCTATGAGAGTACCAATGACTGCCAAATATTGAATGAAAATTTAGATCCTATTAATGTAAGTAAATTGGTCATCAGAACAATGACACTGTTCCTGTACTACTTTATACAATTTGGACTTCATTTGGTGCAGTTGATTTTGTATGACATGATATGTTTTAGGGAAAACATTGTCATTCTGAACCTCTTGATTACTCCTCATTATTATCTAATTTCTCCCTGGTCACAGTTCAAACTGCACCATGTGACAGAGGGTAGGAAACAAGGATTTCATGTAGTGTTTATCATTTCCTGCAGCTTTCAACCATTTTATATCATCGAGTTTCACAATCAGTGCCCTTTGTGTTTTTGTTTTTTTTTTTTTTCTTGGTGGTACTGGGGATTGAACTCAGGACCCTGCGCTTGCTAGGCAGGCGCTTATTCCACTGAGCTATATCCCCAGCTCCAATCAGTGCTCTTTGTGAAGCGATCACAACATCATTTCCATGTGTTGAAAATCACTTCATTGTGTCCCCATGCATCCATACCCATTGTATAGCTATGAGAAGAAATTCTGCTTTCACCAAATTCACTGCTCATTTCAAGAAATGTGGATTTGTTGTTTTATACAGTGAAAACTGTTTTGACCACATGCATCATTATATCATATATTCTTGTAATTTATGAATTTATTGGCCTGACATCAATAGATTCAGTTTGTAAATGAAAATCTAGATTGATCTTACAAGGATGTATTTATCATATTTGTAAAATGACAAGCTACATGAAATTGCTGATTAAGCTGTAAGAAGAATCAGAAAAGGAATGTTATCTATATTTTCAAGAGAGTAATCAAGATTCTAAAGTCTTGCAATCAACACCTAAAGACAGAAGAAAGAACTATGGTTGTACGGCCTGAGTAAGAGTGAGGGAACACATAGAAATACTCATACATTTTGACGTAAGTGAGTCCCAGAGAAGAAGATGAGTCCCAGAGGAATCAATGAAAGAAAACTACTTGTATGTAAAGACTGAAATGGAAAACCATAATTTCTACCCAAATATGGAATGAACAGCCTTTTGTAGTCCACATAGGTATCCACACAGGTGAACAATTTGTTATATTTCCTTCCTTCAACTCTACTGAGATTTTTAATTTTTTTTATTTCAAAGGGAAAAGAAAACAAAGTAACAACAAAGATAAAAATAAAACAACACAGAAACAATAAACAATACAGAATTTCAAAACAAGATGATAGGAAATTAACAATGGTTGTTACGTTACATACTATCTTCAACTAAGTTGTGCAGATTACCAGATGTAAAAATACACGACTGATCAAACAATGATTTTCTACTGAGGTTTAATTTGCTGCCCTAACTTTTAACTAATAATAATTTAACTTTTAACTAATAATAATTATATCCTACCTATTCTCTTCTCTGATAGAGACAAGGAAATAGACTTTGTGGAGATGAAGGAGATGTTGGAAGAGGGATAGACAGCAAGGAGGACAAGGAAAGGGAAAAATGGATCAAGACCTGATATGTGTATGTGCAAACTCCCCACTATCAAAGAGCTGACTATGAGTGGAAAACATATACTAGTATGTATTTTGCAAAATGAGTTCAATATCATATATCTCCCTGAGAATAGCTTTAACTGCACATCACTCTTTGACATACCATATCATATATGACTGAAGTCTTTGAATATGTACTGAAACTGATTTCATTCCCTAGTATAAAGTTTCATTTATAATTTTTATAAGTGTTCTACATATACTTTATATATATATATATATATTTATTTATTTATTTTTTACACTTGTTATGTTCCATACAGGTCATTTATGTAAATGTTAGCATTATTCTTCAAGTTTTCTATATCTTTACTGATTTTTGTCAACTTATTCTTTTACCGAAAAATGGGTTATAATCTACTATTCTTGTGAATATTTTTACTTTTTATCAGAAAGCTAAGTAATGGCTTTGGATGACTTGTTGTTAAAGTTGTCTTTAAAGTTTGATGTGTAAACAATAGAGATATAATGTTTTGAAGACAGAATTTAGGCTTTGTTGCAATGAATATTTAAACTTGACAGCTTAACATCAGGGTCTGATTTCTAAGAACCTTGTATACAGCAAGTTAATTTCAATGCATTAGTATCAGTAAGTAGGATTACAGGTTAATGAACAAATAGTATAGATTTTTTTTAGACAGGATTTGTTGTGTTACCCAGTCTAATCTCAAAATCCTGTACTCAGTCTTACCACAGCCTCCCCTGAAACTGGAAATATAAATATATTTCTTGTACACTGCCGGTAAGCTAAATTATTGTAAAACATCCTCTATAAGCTCACATATAAAGAGCAATGAAATTTGCATTTGTTGAAAAGTTCCAATCATTTTTTTCCTTCCATCATTTAAGCAAAGTGGTTGTCATGTACAGTCAGTTCCCAAGGAGAGGACACACACTTCTGTACACATTTAGGGATGAGGCCCTCTACCTCCTGAATTCCTTAGGGTTTGGAAAAGGGGCTCACTGCTCTCTTCAGTCTCCTGTCCTTGTCCCCAGAGGCGTCTATCTGGCTTAAGCTTCACATGGCTACTCTACTTTTGTGAAAAGCTCTTATTCACTGCTATTAGTTAGAGTTGTTGAGTTGTTTTACTTGTTAAATTTATCTTCATATCATGACACTCAAACTCTATAGAAAACATAAAGGGAAAATATAAAGAGTGATTTTATATATGTAAAAATATATATACATATTATGTATATATTAGAGAAGAGCTCTAATATTTGAATAGACTTCAACAGCTGTAATGTTATAAAATGCCTTCAGTTAGTTTAATTGTACTGAAATCATGCTTATTCCTCCAGAGTATATTATAACCAATCAATAAAACAACACTTCACTCAGACAATCATACCAAGCTTTACTGGGGAATATTTTCACTGCATTAAATCAATTTCCTGAAGAATAATTTAGTGAGAGAACTATTTCATGAAAACCTTTTTAAATATTAAAAGTACATTTTTACATTTTGAAAAATTTCAGGTAAATAAGTTTTTCTTTTTTATTAAAATAGAAGCAAAATTAAATGTAAAAATTTATTTTTTGCTTCTATTTTAATAAATAAGAAAAATTATTCACCCGAAATTTTTCAATGACTAGTTTTTAAAAATTAACAAACTTCTTCACTTTTAGACTAGATATTACTTCCAGGATCTGAAGGAGACATAAGAGCAATCTACAAATAAAACTGTATGATTTGATGCAATGTAGTTTCTTAAAATCTTCCTGGCTTCTATAGCCTACCTTCCCACGCGATGTTCTAGAAGCGTACGTTTTCACAACCTGCCATCCTGTTCGAATATTTTGAATCCTTGCCCAAGTGGATAGGACTAGTGGTGTCTCTGATCCAAGACTGGAAGTAGGAGGAAAGAGGTACACATTGGGAATTTTGAGTGCGAGAACTGTGAATTGGAACAGAGACTACAGTTAGTCTCTGTTGGATGCCAAACTGGGAGGGACTAAAGAACCAGGACACAAGTTGCTACAGTCAGGCAAAGTCCATCAAAAAGATGAGAAAATCTCCAAAGCGAGAGAAAATTGAAGAACATGCACAACAGACTCAGAGGACCCAGAAAGGCAGAAAGCCTGGGTCAGACTCTTTAAGAGACCAATTTCCTTTAGTACTGTCACTGTCTCATTTAAGCTGCTTGCAGTTAACATTGATTTCTTGACTGTAACAAGACAGTTGGTTTCTGGACCACATGAATATGGGGCAGTGTATACCAGTTAAGTTTTCTGAAAGATGTTGATATTTGTCTTATGTATCTTGGAAGATTGTAATGAGGATCAGAGCAGGGAATATCCATGTAAAGTCTTCTATGTCTAAAATGTTTCTGAAACTTACGACATTGATAACTTTACCATTCTCATATTTCAGAGGGAGCTCCAAGAGAGACTTGGCAGTTTTCTAGACAGACACGTATTACACGCAATTCCAGATTAGAACAGCCCCAGGTGATCATTAGCCACTCACAATGAAAGGCTCTGTTACAGCTTCAGGTTTATTATCTCATAGGTTAGCAAAGGCATGAGAGCAATTAAAGATTGATATATATCAATTGGTCCTGATTATACAGTCTTTAGATTGGAGAGAGCAGGAAGGGCATACGTGATTAGAGAGCATTGCAAGTGTTAAATAAAAATTTTATGCAACAAAGGGGAAGTGACACTTTGAAAAGGCTTGGGGAAGGGCTGTTCAGCATTATTCCAAAGACTTGCATTTTAAGAGGAATAGCTCTACAGAATCAGTCACAAAAGCCTGGAAGATAAACACATGTATCAAATAAAATAATTGTTTAAAATATAATTGAAGGAATCTTGGGTGATAATAAACACTGTGATAGTGCTATAACTTGCACGGATATTGATATTTTATTTCCTTACATTTTAAATTTTCATTAGTGCCTGTTTGCTGTATATCACTACTACATTCATCTTGTAGAGTCGGTATGTGTGATTAATACATCTTAATTCTTTCTACTTCCACTTCCAATCTCCTCAGTTCTCCCTCCTCTCATCTCTTGGTCCCTTTCCCATTTGCAAAAGATCTACCTCCATTTTCAATTATATATCTTTTACTTTGCTCTTTAAATTATTTCTACTATGATTTCCTTGTATAAGAGAAACCATGTCATAATTAATTTTGTATATCTGATTTCTTTCATTTAACATTATTATGTCAAGGTGCATCCACTGCATCAGTCACTAAGTAGCATGAGCCTAATAATCCATTCAGATTCCTATATTATTTTCATCAAATTTTTATAATTATTAATAGTAAATATGTAACCGATTTTTATTGCTTTTAATATAATGAAGAATGATAAAAAATACTATTGAGAACTTTCCATAGGGGGATGAATTATTCCCTCTTTTGTTACAACCAGGCCAACAGTATGAAGGCTCCTCCCCGAGACGGTAGAGTGATGATGGTGTTGGGGAACTCTTTATCTTCTGCTCGTTCACATTGCAACTGCACATGTACTGTATGGAATGAAACTTGCTCCGTTTTTTCTCTGATTTCTGCTACTAATGTAGAAAACAAAATATATGTTAGTTGCATCAGTAATCTCTATTGAACTGTGCTAGTAGGTATGAAATCATTTCACTTCCCTTTTGAGTCAATGAATGGTGAAACAAATATCTTTTACATTTTTTAATAAAAGACAACAAAAGATTGCTATTAAAATACCATTTTACTAGTAGTACTATTTATTGGAACTATCATAATATTAGATTTTCATTTTTTAAAATAATATTAAAGTAAAATATTTTAAAAAAATATTCCTTAAGTGTGAGACTCTAGGTTCTACTAGAAACAGAGTCAGAACTTCTAGCAATTGTAAAGATTACCTTTCACTTCATAATCTATGACCAAGTATTTCTTAATCCAAAATACCAACGTTTGTTCTACCACCTGAAAAAACCAGTCAGTTCATGAAAATGACTCATTTCTTTACAGCTTTCTATTGACTAGGAATTCACAGCTAAAAAGTTGGCCCCTAGCAGAGTGTCACCTGAGTGGGGAGATGTTATAGTGAAATATTATGTTTTGTTCACAACAGTGAACAAATTCTGTTATGTTCACAACTGTGAACATCTGTTTCTTTTGGTGATTTTTTTGTCAGAGACTCAAAAATGACTCACGCATTGTGATTTCACTGTGGTGATGATAGTGTTTTTTCATTTGATTGGGAATTAATTTCTCTTTTGTTCTCCAAACTTTCACTTCTGGGCCATAGAAAAACATTTTTTATTGTTTCGCCTGAGAACCATGGGACTTTTTCACTTTATAAATGATTATGTTACAAATTTAGCTAAGGAAAGGCAGGTTTCAGAATTAAAAATAGTAACATTCAGCATATACACAATGGGAGGTGATATTGCTAAGTCATGAGGGGCAAATGCTTGTGCTGGCAACCTCCTGAAAACAGATGGATTGGTGCCTTCTCCGATTGAAAATACGTACATTTGTTGAAGATGATGCTATGAATGTCATATCTTCATTCAGCACATAAATAAAATAAAAATGTCATAGGATTGTATAAACTAGTGATCTTCCACTGGGGTATGAAGGTCATTCCTTCATGAATACAGAAATCTCCTACATTTGAATATGATCTTGCAAATGCATTATGTAACACAATAGAGTATGCTTATACTTTATACATTTTAATGAAATATTAAACAGGCTTATTTTGAGTTCATAATATAAATTGCTGTAGAGGTCATGGGAGTAAAATGAATGCAATTGTTTCCTTAGAATATGCCTTTTAACATCCCACATTTCTGTAAACCAGGAATAAATTGAGTGATTGCTCAAAGCAATGCAGTCACAAAAACTATCATTTTTGTCTTTCTTCTGAGTAGTCCCCTTTCCCCTGCTTTAGTATCATGAAATGTAAGTCTTTAAATATCTGTGCATCCCTACAGCATGCCTCTCCCTAACCAAGTCAGAAACAAACTGGCTACAAAAGATTTTGCTAAGGTGAGATGTTCTACAGAAGAAAATAATCTAGATGTTTATTTTCCTCTCATTTGTTCACATAAACGTGTTCTGCGGCACAGTAGGTATAAAATTAATAGATAGTTTACATAACATTTGCAATAAATTGCCAGATTTACAAAAAAGGTTTCTCAATTGTGTGCCTCTGAGATTGAAGAAACAGAACTGTGAACTTTATTCTTGACTTGCTTTGCTGCCAGCATGTTGTCTAAAACATCTGCTCGGGTAATATGTCATATGCAATAGCCTGTGCAGGTTAGGCCAGTACATAATAGAAGTAAATGTATTTTTAAATGCCAAGTTTTAAAAGAAGACAGGCCTGCTTGGTATCTCATTATAAGTGAAATGACTTCTCATGTCATTCCATCAGTAGTCAGGCAGCTTTGGGGAGAGTTTCAAAGGTCAACATCCATAACTCTTGATTCTTTACTCATTCACTATTTTCTCAGGAGAGAAATACAGACAGACTATTTTCTAAGTGCACTTGCATTTCGTCTAACAAATAGAAAAATTGTTGCTGTGAGTTTCTGTATATGCCAACCATCATTCCAATTTGGTATATGTACTGCTACCAGAAGAACAAAACATCATGGAAGGAAAAAGAGGAGTTTAAACTCTTGGGCCTTCCTTATTTTCAAAATGTATCATTGCAGAAAATATACCTAAATAGCTCAAGTGATATGTCAGGGCAAGCAGGAAAATTGCATGCTGTTTTGGAAATGGAAGGTATCAGCTTTGAGAAACATGATTCTTACTTTTGATCGGGACATCACCACTCAATATACTCCAGCAAAAACAGTTAATAAATTTAACAGTGCAAAGTTGTTAGATACAAAATATTCTATCCTCCTTTATACAATTCATTAATTCCACCATGCAACAACTCTATCCACCTAATTTGTCCTAGTGGCAAGGCATTTCTAGGTTCTGCATGTTCACAAATTACTTGGGGCAACAAGTTGCCAGAAGATGAAGATGAATCAGTAAATAAACTTAAAGAGCACTACATTTGGATTATAAAAAGACAAAAAGTATGAGTAGCATATCATGGCTGTTAGTTATTTCTCTTTACTGTTCTTGATTCATGTTTTTATTTGTAAACTAAGGAAGAGAGATTAAAGGGAACCTTGACATAGTAATTGTGCTGGGCTGGCAAAGGTGGGGCAGCAGTTTACAGAGCACTTAGTATTAAAGTTACACACTGACAGAGGCTGAAAAGTACTAACTGAGTTGATAGGAATCATGACTGATTGATTGATTAATTCACTGTGCTGGGGATTGAATCTAGGGCTTTAGGCATGCTAAGCACATGCTCTACCACTGAGCCATTCCTAGCCACTTGAGCATTTTAAAATTATTTTTCTATTCTCCTTCCCTGTTCACCCCCTCAAATCAACTTCCTTGTTATACCAACTTCCTGCCCAATTGAAAAACAATTAAGAAACTCGAGTAACAACAACCAACTAGACTATTTAATATCCACTGTGACATATTTTCCTTTCCATGAAGGTCACATACTCTCCGCTGTTCCCTTCAGTTGCACTACTATATCAATAGCTATATAACCCAATAATATGGCTCAAGATAAAATGTAAATGTCAGAGAGTTGTTTTTAATCAATTAGCTCTATCAAGGGCTTCCCAAACTCAGTATAATCTCAAAGTGAACATTGCCAACATTCCAGAAATTGTGACAGAGATAATGGAAGAATTCTTTTGGGCAAATGTGACTTTTAAGATCTGCTCATTGTATAATTATCAGAGCAGTTGTTCTCCTTTGCAAGCAACATGAACTTGCCTGTTGATCAGGAATTATTTGAAGCATAGCTGAACACTCTGCAGCTGCTGATGTAATACAATAGGACTTCCACAGCTTCACCTGTGACTATTCCTGCCAAAAATGCTTAACACAAATTTAATCAAGTTTTTAGATCTAATTTTCAGATTATAGCAACACAGAGGAAGATGAAAAGGAAAAAATGAGGTGGATATCAGATCAGTTAAAAGTGATACATTCTACAAAACAGTCATCCCCACTTTTCAGAGTCAATGAATTATTTATGCATAAAAGAAAGTTAAGTGGTTAATGTGCTAAAAAGTAATCTTAGCACATTATTCTTAAATGGTTCTGTCTTTTTAAATAATGACTATAGAAAGCACTTTGAGAACAACTGCTAAAATTTAAATATGCACTGAGTATTACATGACAGTTTTGAATTACTATTAATATCATTGACTGTGATAATGGCATATGTTTATGTATATTCGGAGGTGTGTACTGAAGCATCTATAGGAGAAGTACCATGAAAAACTGATTCCAGTAGAGAAAATGTTTCTCAGATATAACTTTTGTATATATATATATTTTAATATCCTTGCAGACTTTTAAAACAGAAAGTGCCTCTATGGGTTGTTTTGTCACTTATTTTCATCAACAGAATCCTTTATATATTACCAAAATAATTATTCGGTCTAATAGAATTTTAGTATAATAAGCTGCAGTTGTCTACAATGTGAATAGAATCATTCTAGTAATCTGCATTTCCAGACAAGCAAGTTAACCTTTGCATAACACAGATGTAAAACATTGTTCATCTGAAATTATTATGAACTTATCTTCTCTGCTAAGTAGAATTCATAGAACTCCATTGAATTTTTTATTGAGTTTAGGCCACTCATAAATACTTCGGAATATGAAATTAACAATAGAACAACTAGGATTTAGTTTGGTTGATATTAACATATTTTCCTGAAATATCCTCCTCCTCAGTGGGAGTCATTTTCTCTTTTTCATCCCTTCAGCAGTAGGTGAGCATGACCTTCACAGCAAGCACAGATTTACGTTGCAGGGAGGAGTGTTCAAGAGACTGACTGCATGGAGACTGAATGAGGGAGAAGGTAAGTAGTACATTTCAGTTAGATCCAAAACTGCCAAGCATCGTAATATCTTAAGAGTTTTTTCCTTTCTGAAAAGCAAAGAGTGCATTTTTGGGGCAAACATATTGATTCCGAGTTTCTTAGGGTTGGTTTAAAGCTCCAGCGCCCAAGTATCTGAGGTCGCTGATGGAGACACATTTGGGAAGCAAGAGAAACAGACCCGTGTGAAGACCAAGCGTGTGAGACGTCTCCCTGGGGGCGTGTGGCAGTCCACTGAAAGGGTATTCCTTTAACTAAATCTTGGAAAGAAACATTGCAAAAAATGTGGGTTCTCAGAAATTTTAAACATATATTACTGCAGACATGGTAATGTCTCCAAAAATTAGAGAAAAGAGAAAAATTAGATTGTCAAGGTTCTTTTTCAGAAAATAAAACAGTGAGCTCAGTGATAAATTGTTGTGTCCTGACTGTGCAATACTAGTGTACCATCAACAAGGTGAAATACTAAGGGAAGGTACCACCGCTCTTTTTACTAGACTTATCAAAAGTAAGATTAAAAAAGATTTAACAGATGACTTGTTCTGGTTTTATCTAAAACGTCCCCCCAACGTTTCACTGTACTAGGCCTTGGCTGCCAGCTGTTGGGCTTTTGAAGCAGCTGGATCACCACGGCTCTAACTTCACTAGTGGTGCAATCCACCCTTACAATTATAGTGTGATGGCGCTACACGGAGGGGACAGAAACAGAACCATGGCCTCACGGCAGCAATGGTGCGCCTTTTGTTGCCAAGGGTTCAGATTGTAGCTGAAAACCCATTCATTTATCACAAAATGTCGATACTACAATGAAGCCTGAATACTGTTTTTAGCAAAATAAATAAATAAATAAATAAATAAATAAGACCGGTTCATACATTAACATCTTTTGTCTAAAAGAAAGACAAGTAACACATGTGCCACAGGTTCACCAGCCCTGGTCCCGTTGAAATGAGTGGATCTTGAAATGTGACCTTGGGGACTACGCCTAGTCACTGACCCGCCCCTCTCCCTAGTCTCTCACCCTGCATTCGAGGGCAGCTGTCAGATGAGCAGCTCGGCTTCAGGACCCGCTTGCCATCATGACGCTTCTCCAGAACCCCAGAAGCAATGACACCCGCAGAGCCTTCCGCCTTCATGTTTCAGGCTGAAGGTTCCGAAACCGTGAACTAAAGTAAAGCTTTCTTTCTTTATCAGTAATTTTTCAATTATTATATGGTCAAGGGTGTTATATCTTCAGTTTTAATGAGCAGTTTGCTAGAGCGAATATATCATTTTATGGCTAATTTAAGAAACAAAATTCTTAGTAACTATTCAGAAAATAATATTGGCAAAGTATATAGAGTAATATAATAGAAACGATATTTCTTCATAAAAAACATTTAAACAAAATGGCCAAAGAAGGAGATAATGAATAACCTAAAGCAAGGTTAAAACCCTTTTCAACATTTAGTTTCTGCTCCCATTGAGGTGACTGCTAATGATTCACTCAGGTCGGAAGATTTCAAGCGAAGGTAAAACGCAGTTGGTTATATTCCAGTGCTTAGCCCTGGATTCCTCTAATGGTATTTGATCTTCTGGAACAAATTCCTATCTATAATTTTCTCTCCATGTTATAAATTTATTGCATACTTTTTTAAAGAGTTGGAGAGAGTTGTAGAAGGTAATGTTAATCGCTGGAAGAATGAATGGTTTGGTAAGTTCAGTGTGGAAACTTCCTGAACAAGCCTTCTGCAGGGTGGAGAGGCGAGTTCTGGAGCACTCAGTTCATTATTCAGGCTCCCATGTAGTGTAAAAAAGATAGAAAGAAATCTTGTCTCTTTTTAAAGGTTCATTGGCAATTTCTCCAATTCTTCACTTTTATTTTTCCTAGGTTCTCCCCTTAATCTTCATCCATTTCTTGCATGACCTTTCTAAAAGATTCCCCAGCTGTACACAACCAAGGAAGGAAACAACAGTAGTCTCTGAGGGCAAGAAGGATGAGGGCAGGTGGGTAGAGAAAAGGCAACCACGGATGGGTCAGAGCCAGATAAGGGAAATGAATTTTGCTGCTATGTAACACAAAGGGTACCTATAGGTAACAATTTTATGTCATCTAATTCAAAATACCTAGAATAAATAATTTTGAATGTTCTCATCCTAAAGAAATGATAATTACTTGTGATGATGGCTAACCTAAATATCCTGGGTTGATCATTACACATACCTTATCACATATCTTAAATGTACCAAAGCATCACACTGTGACCCATAAGATGTACAATCATTACTGATCGCTTAAAAAAAAGTGAACTTAAAAAAAAATGAAACATGGAAAATCATGGGGTCGCACCAGCTTTATTTGTTATTACACCTTGCATTTTTTTAAAATTTTCACCCTTTCTGTTCTATGTGGAAAAGAGTTGGATTTAAAACCTGTTGGATTTTAAATCTATGAAAAAATATGTGAATAATCTTTACTTTTTTCTAAAAGCAAATCCCAATATTTTAACAAATAAACGGCTCAGAGCCAGTTCTCTGTTAATCAACTATAAGAACATTGTAATATAATTTGCCATGCCCTTCAGAGCATCCATACAAGTGGCATAAAATAATGACTTGATATTATGGAGCACTTCATTTCATCAACAAAAATATCCACGTAAGCTAGCACAGCTAACAAATGAACGTACTCCATTCAAATCTCACCAACCTGACATGTTTTTCATTATTTTAATGTCAACTGCTCAGCAGCAAAATTGGTGAAATGAAAGGTGCTCCTCAGTTCATGAGTGTTTGAGGGTGGCTATCTCTCTTTCCACTCTGCCTGTGTGAAAAACATTAATGACCCAACCAGTCTCTGTTGCTTTTGCTTTTGTTCTGATGTGTGTTTCCAACAGATGCAAAGAACAGCTGGATCTTTTACTCACATTATCTCTTTAACCTTGGAAAGAACTTCCATTAGCTTTCTGATCCAAAGCCGAGGAATACAAGCATTCACTTCCAAAATGCACTAAAAGCTTCAAAATATATGTCCCAACGTAATGCTTTCTCATGTGGTTTTTTTTTTTTTTTGGTTTCTAATATTCTAAAGATTTCAAACAGCAAATAAGCACCAGGATTGTACTTAATATTCACTATATCTTCCACACACATGTACAGACCCTCAACCTAGAAAACTAGAAGGCATTTTTATTATAAAATGCACTTGTATGCTACAGTAATGACAGATTTTACTGCCCATTTCTAAATGGCTGGTACAACATCATATTAGACGTCATGGGACAATATTTATCTAAACCACCCTACTGCATTATCACAGCATATGTCAAGCACATTGTCTAGATTGCAGATTATTCATATGGTCATTCTGCTTAAACAATCCCTGTGGTGCTTATGCCCCAGTGGAATCATTTATACCCACCTTTCAATGTTGTTGATTTTTGTGGCCTAACGATGAAAGAATAAAAATTGCTACTACATTATTCTTCTAATTGCAAATAAAAGACAGGGGATGATGAGAAACATATGTACAAGGTCATAACTTTTTTATTGTAGAGGTGTTCTTTCATGGCATATTAGCAAAACTATGTGTGAGATATATATATATGTACATATATATGTACACAACTATTAAAACTTTATAAAATATAAAAATTTTATATATTCATATTATTTATGTCTTACTGTCAAGGTTATAATATAATTTTGTTCAAAACTTAATTTGAATTAACTGGCATTAAAATTAGATTAGTATAAATTAGAATTTATCCTGTATTTATTTATAACAGTACATAATATATCCAAACTTACAATGCCAGTATCTAAATCTTCACAGGCTTGGGAATAGATAAGTAAACCCAATAAACTAAGTGGGATCCTAGAAAGACTAGAGAGTCACATAGGACAAAAACATCAGGCAGGTAGGTGAACTCCAGTTCGGTAAGTCGGTGCCAATATGCTAGCGAATGGAAAAGAACAGTGATGTCTGGTGCAGTGGCTCAACCTCACACAGAAGTAGAGCTCCCATTCCGGAGCACTTAGGCAAGGACTCAGACACAAAGCGGGAGAGCTAGGACTCAGCGCCACGGAGCACCCTCATCAGTGCTCAGTGCAGGACTAATGATTTGGGTGGCCCAGCACACCAGCCACTCACAGCCCCACGGTCACACTAAAATGGGCAGCCAGGATTTCCACATAGTACCTTCTCTTTTTCTTTACATATTTAATATAATTTGTTTAACTTAAGCTTAATATTTTTCTTTTTTTATGAAAAAATAAGACAAATGTTCATAACCGAACAATGAAAGAATAACAAAAGTTATTGCACTGTGTATCATTATCTTCAAAGCAGTTAGTTCTAGACATAAACCAAAAGGATTCCTACAAAAAAGAAACAAACAGGTTATTACACAAACTTGATTTACAATCAACAAAGATAAACTATTAGTATAAATGCAACAAATTTGTATATATATTGAAATTTTTTAAAAAACACCTCAATATATCATTTATTAAAGTATTTGAACTTCTCTCTGCTTTCTATTTACTGTGATAGATGGTAGATAGAGAGACAGAGAGACAGAGAAATAGAGTCTGTCAAAAATGCATGAAAACTTCAACAGTTCATCACATTAATAAACCTCTGGAAGCTAGTAGCCATCACTTTGAGCACCTCTTGTAATTATAGAGGCCAAATGTAACTTGCTCTGATCTATTGATGTATTAATAAATTTAGTATTAAAATATTTAGACAAGTTTTTCTTTTCTGATGTATACATTTTTTAGCAATCTCTGTACTGAGACAGATTTTATGTGTGAATATATAAGTCCTCTTGCCTAAGTGCTCCGGAATGGGAGCTCTACTTCTGTGTGACGTTGAGCCACTGCACCAGACATCACTGTTCTTTTCCATTCGCTAGCATATTGGCACCGACTTACCGAACTGGAGTTCACCTACCTTCAATTCTAATCTAATCTAATCTAATTTTAATGCCAGTTAATTCAAATTAAGTTTTGAGCAAAATTATAGCCTTGACAGTAAGACATAAGTAATATGAATATATAAAATTTTTACATTTTATAAAATTATATATATATATATGAATTTTCATGGCTTCCCATGTAAGAGAAATCATGCAATATTTGAAGCTTCTGGGTCTGACTTATTACACTTTACATTATGCTCTCAAATTGAATACTTTTTAACTCAAGTCCCTCATTATGGCAGAGTACTACTCCATTGTGTAAAAATATGACACTGTCTTTATTCCTTCATCTGTTGATGGACATTTACTCTGTTTCCAAGATCTAGCCATCATAAATTATGTTATATAAACATGAGTATGCATGTATCCCTATAATATGTTTTTAAGGTTTTGGGGGAAATATCTAGGATGGGGTTAACTAGGTCAAATTTAATTTATATCTTAATTTTTGTAGAAATATCATCAATAATTTCCACAGTGGTTATAATAGTTTACATATCTATTGGTCCAAAAAGAATTTCTTTTCTTCACATTTTTATCAGCATTTATTATTAGGTTTTTTTGATGATAGCCATTTTTTTCTGGGGTAAGATGGTATCTCTGTGTAGTATGAATTTGCATTTCTAAGAAGTATCAATTTTGGTTATATATTTCTGGACTGGATCTTTTATCTTGAGGGTTGAATTTTTTTTAGTTATTTGTATATACTTGATGTTAGTCCTCTGTCCATGGAGTAGCTGGAAATAATTTTGTCAGTTCTGCAGAATGCCTCCTCATTCTGTTGTCTTGTTTGCTGCACAGCAGCTTTTTAATTTGATGCAATTTCACTTGTTGATCCTAAGTATTATTTCTCCTGCCATGGGATTTTTGTTCTGGAAGTCCTTTCCTACAACTATGTCTTCAAGACTTGTACCTATTTTATCTTCTGGCAGATTGTTTCTGCTTTGACATTTAGATCTTTGATATAGTTTGATTTTAGTGTAGTGCTTTCTATACAGAAAGGTTTTCTATTGCCAAACCCAGGATTTGGTGATCTTGGGCCATGATTTGTCTGGAACACAGACCTCAATCACCTGTAGATGGGAAGCCAATTTAGACACCAGAAAAGCTGCAATATTCAAATGGTAAGTAAAATCATATGACATCAGGCATTGTATGAATGTTTAGAAGCAGCAAAATCTGGCAACTAACATCCTTTCAAACTATCTGTGAAGATGCAAAAGAAAACAAAATCAATTGACAACAGTGCATAGAGTTCTTTGGGTCTTTTTAACGTGCCTAGCTTGAAAGTCAGGGCACAACCCCAGTAAACACAGACGCTTTTACACAATGGGGGTGCAAATAGAAAGGTTGGTCCTTAGTCACCTAAGTAAAGGACTGCAAAGCTATTATGCCATGACCTTCTATTTTCCATCAGACTGATCCTTCAATAATTTAAAAAAGCAAAAGTAGTTCTGAATAAAATTATGCTATCAAAATTAGTTGATTTTTATTTTACTTTCAGATGCAAAATCCTGTCCATTGCATTAAGTTCTGGGAAAAAATGATATTAAAAAAGAAGCACACACAACTCATGCTATAATAGCACTTTAAAAGGACCCCCAAAGTATTAACTGGAAGAGGTTTAAAGACAGAATCTGTTAGGTACAACGGAGGATTAGATGATTCAAAGTGGTGGATATAATTGTGCACTGAGAAAACTCTGGTGAACAGCTTTACTTAGATGCCAGTAGAACTCTGGAAAACACAGTATGAATTCAATTGCAAATGAAGATGATCTTGTACTGGAGTTCCAGGCATTTACCTCTAAGGATTTCTGTGTGAATTTCATCTAGCATGGAAATGTTTGATAAAGAAACAAGCAAAGAAAATATTTGATGAGATTCATCCTTGAGATAATGAATTAAAAAGGCCGATGAGGATCTTAGTTGCCATCTCAACAATGAGGTAAAAACTTAGAAACTATCTTATAGAAAAATTATCTGTGATACTTCAGTCTCTACAGCTCCTGCATTGTGCCAGTTAACCTTGATTGACCACTTGTCTACGTTAAGAGACTCATGGAGAGGTGATGAACTGTGAAGGCATTAACTCAGCAACCCACGGGAGCTCCGAGCTGCGTGGTCTCTCAGGGCTGGGCCCTCTTCGGAGAAAGTGGGTCACAGAACTATGACTTGGGGATTCTTTCTGGCTTCTGATTTCTTCCCCACTGGCTCCTCCCCTTCTTGCTTCCCAGCTACTGTGAATGAGCAGATGTGTGCTGTACACACACCTCACCACCGTGTTTCTGTCAAGGACCTAGCCAACCAGAAGCGAAACTGTGAAACCACGAGCCAAAATAAACCTCACCTTTTTAAAATTGTGGATGTCAGATCTGTGTTCCTGCTGGGGGAAAGCTGAGAATACATCCATTTTATTATTCCTGTTTTCCTTGGTCTGTTTCCTGTAAGGAATGATAGTTAGATACATGTACAAGGGATTGTTTCTTGGGCACACAAGAAGCTGTGTAGTTTTCTGTACTGAATATCTTATGATATAGAATCCCTAAGGGAAACAGTAGGTAGCAGGAACTTGTTTACCTTAAGTAAGAAAACAAGCCAATAAATATTGTGAACTTTTGGAGTAATTGCTGTATCAGACACTATTCCAAGAGGTGTGTAGATAAAGACGGATCTATGGATATGGGTGTGGATCTGGAGAGAGACAGAGACGTGGATAGGGGTGAGGACAGAGAGACAAGGTGCACATGCAGAGAAACAAACTCAAAGTGAGGAGAGAAAACACTTTGGCCCCCCTTTCTTGCCGCGGCAAGAACGCGCCAGCCGAGGAGGCTCACCTGTGCAAGTAATTTTCTCGCATTTATAACCAGAACTCATGGGCAAGAAAGGGCCAGAATTTGTGACTGGCTATGCTCAATTTCTACAGGCTATACTGGAAACCAGCATGATTTTATTTTTTATTTTAAAGAGAAAAGACAATAAAAACAACGATACAGAATTTCAAAACAAGATAATAGGAGATTATCAATGGTTAATATGATGCACATTGTTATCTTCAAAGTAGTTGTTCAGATTACAAGAGATAGGCATGAAAAATCAAACAATATAAATACAAACCGTTCATTTCAATGAACTAATAGAAATTAAAACTGCAAGAATGTTTGGCCTTTCTAATTCCATATGAAAGGGTTCAGTCACCACCAGTTGGACCACCCCCTTTTAGGAAGGGCGCCATAAAGACAGGGGTTTCTAGCACCCGACCAAGTGAATGAAACTGTTTGCATCCTGTGGACCATGGAATGAATAACTCATACCACCTGCAGCCTTTTAGTTTTACCTTGTTTATTTCTTTTGGACTTCAAGTGTCCAGAATTGAATTATATGAAATTATCATTATTGGAGCAAGAAAAGCCTCATTTTATTTTATCTTTGTTTTATTTCATTTCATTTCACTTCACTTCATTTTTCCCTTTTCTTTTGTTGTGTTATGTTGCTTTGCTTCGTATTTTGCTTTAGTTCATACACCCCCATGATTCTCTTTGCCTACTAGCTCACCCTCCTCCAATTAGAGGCACTCAGCTCTGTTATACAAATTTAATGTTTGTCTTTTAAATCTCCTTCCATAAGATTTTAGGTATACCTACCTCACTCATGCAAAATGTATGGATATTAATTATACAACATGTACATACTATTAAAATTGTGGTTTGGGCTGGGGATATAGCTCAGTGGAATAAGCGCCTGCCTAGCAAGTGCAGGGTCCTGAGTTCGATCCCCAGTACTGCCAAAAGAAAAAATAATAATAACTAAATAAAATTAAATTAAATTAAATTAAATTGTGGTTTATAATTTATTTAAATAATGTGCTATAAATCTATTATTTTCCATGCTTAACATTCTATCTTTGAGAAATTCTAAGCTGTGGTACATAAAGTGGGTTCATACTTTGAACCCAGAAGCGTAGTTTGTCTGACTCACATGTCGAACTTTACCTTTCTACGCACTGTTGGCAGACATTTGACTTACTGCCGTCCTCTTGCTACTACAGTTATCTGAAATAAATGCACTAACACAGGAAACTTGGTGAGGGCAAAAAAGACAACATCTATGAATTGTAGAGAGATTTCTTTTATATATAGATTTCATTCTTTAAAGCTGTTTTAAATTTGTCATAGGAAAAAGCAGGAAGTACAGAATTACCATATTTTTCCTCACTTCTCCCACTTTTCCCTATTATTAACATTTTGTATTACTACTGTACATTTTTGGAGTTGATGAAGCAACAGTAATATAGTAGTATTAGCTGAAATCCATAGTTTAAGTTTGGGTTCACTCTGTTTTATGTATCTGTTTGTTCATTTCTTTTATTTTGAAAGTCATAAGAAGTTTGTAAAGATCTCTAGAAAATTACCCTAGTTGTCTCTGTTGCCCTTTCCAAATTTCATCAAAAATTTATTCTGTAAAACATAAATAAATATTAAGGGAAGCAAGACTTCTGCACTTGAGTAACTTTGGAAACAACAGAGATCAAAATGTTAATGATATTATTTTATTGTAGGATTTCTGAGTATTTGATATCTAAGTGTCTATATTACTTTCTAAAGATAAAAGGTAAAGCTATATTGTCTAAATTTCAATTACAAATAGCAAGTGGATTACTATTTACTACTGTTATTCCTATTGCACTTTTTTTTCCAGGAACACGGTAATATTATTAGAACAAATGATATTTTCATCAAAGCAAATTAAGTGTTGAAAAATAAGGTGTTCCTTTTGAGAGGAAATATTTTGATTAGATTTGATATTATTTTTTCCAGTAGAACACATTTTATTAGTTCTTGATTTTTGCCTCTTTTTCCAACAGATTAAATCACAAATTTCTGTATTAAACCATAACATGTCTGGTTATTAGACAGTTGCTTGCCCCAAAGAACCCATCGTGCTGGTAAAATCCATCAACACAGGCAAAAGACTTAATCTACCACAAGTGGCAAATCAAGGAAGTCTGGAGTTGGGAGTTTGGTGTTGAGAAGAACAAGAGCCTCTGTGGGCTGTCAGCACAGTCCAGGGCGTCCCTGTTCCCTGGGACAGCTCCGAAGACGTTGGCCACACAAGTTCTATTAATTGCCACCTGCACAGCGAACGCTTGTGCTTAACTAAGTTCAGGGTCAGTAAACTGGATTCAGTATGTTCAATCTAAAAATACAAGCCATTGTTAAAATGCAGTGCATTGTTAATAAACAGGAGAACAGTTGTCTGGGAACCTTCAGAAACTAGGTTTTCAGATTTCTGGTGTATTCTAAACAAAACTTTGGGATTTGAACTTTCACAGGGAAAGTAGACGTCGGTATTTAGCATATTGAATTCAAACATGAAATTTGCAATTTAATGAGCAAAGGACAGTTGCATGCATTTTATGAAAGTGAAAAATTATTCCAAATAAAGGCTATACATTAATTTATTTAATCTTTATCATTTATATTTGTAAGCTGCTAATGTTATGCTTTATTTATTGCAGCTCATCCATATATAATTCTCTGTAGTTTAGAAAACTGCATCTAACATCTTCACCCCAACTTTATAAATTACATTGATTTATTTCTGTCTCTTAAGCCTAAAACCATTTATTACAACAACAAAACATCCCCCTTTTCTGGTGAGGCAGAAACAAAGTCTACCCACTTACTGTGTAGGGAGCATTGACAGATGGCCAAATGGGGTGATAGCTTTGATTTTAATGTGTCTTAAGAGAGTAAATGAAGCAAAGGCAATCTTCATCTCATGTGAAAAGTTGGATTTTTGTGTGGCTTGTCGGCAGCACTGAGGTGCAATTCTCACAGCACTTCATTGATTTTCCACTCAACCATGACCATTCAGATGGCAAAAAGCAGGGTCAAAGAATTTTTGAAGTTTTTTTTTTTTTTCACGTTGGTCTGTTAGAGTACAAACAGAATTCACTACACTGAGTCAGTGTTTGGCTGGTGCAAAGCCTTTATGGGTTTCACAGGTTATGCATTTATAATTCTATAAAAAATGATGAGGTTTTGTTCAGAGAATCATTAACATCATAAAGACAGTGAGAATACAATTCTTCACATTTCCACATCTATGATTTTAGCATATACCATGGATGACAAAGCACATTGCATTACTTGCTTTAAGCTCTGAAAGGGGATAGAATTTGGCAGCAGGAGTGCTTGTAAGTGAGCAATAAAGTCTCACTGCCGCAGGATAGCATGGTAGTCTGTACTGGGCCTCAAACTTCAACTTAACTTTAAGCAGAAATTACCATTTAAATATGTTAACTTTTTCATTCTCTCTGAGAGTATACAAGTGTAAGAAAGCATTCAGAGAGGGAAGATGCAACAACTGAATCCCACAGTGATTTTAGCCACTAGATAGCATCTAAACAAGGGGAAATCTGACTTTGCCAACCCTGGATATTGCAAATTTGGATAGAACTGCATTTCTAGTTGTACAAATATTAGTTACAAAAGTCAACACAAGCCATGAGACCACTGATGTGAATGTAGGGCAGTCCTTACGTATGTGCGTGTGTGCGTGTGTGCGTGTGTGTGTACGCATTTCTCAGGTCAGGTAATTACATTGGTGTGCATATTTATGTTTTACCTTTAATAAAATGAGAACAGACTCTAGCATCTAATCCTTTCCTCTCTCTTGCCTCTGCCTTGTAAAATTGGAAAGCCAACTCATCCTTCATGCTGTTTCTGTTTCTGTGTAATGGGAATGATAAGATTTTATAACTTACAGCAATTAGATGATTTCCATGAGTTGACCAGTAGTGGTTGGCATTTTATATATTCAAGTTCACTTAGCACATGTGGCTAATATGATTCAAGAAACTTTCTATCAAAGTCCATTTGTTAGGAACTGGAAACATACACCCGTGTTATTCAAAGGCTAAGTACAATGCTCCCAGTACCAGGTCACACCAATACTCCCCAGTGGCCAAATAACTGTCAAGTTCATACCAAAACATACTGTTAGAGAATAAAGCCAACTTCCTGGGGACCCATCATTCCACAGTGTCATATCTGACTGACAGGGTAATGACATGAGGACATCCTCTAAATCCATGCTTCATCTACTACCATCAGCATTTCAGAGCATTTCTGAGTTCATTCAGGTGTGCTGCAGCACGCCAGGAAGTGGAAGATGAAAACACGAGCATGCCGTACCTGGAAGGCAGCAGGGCAGGCTCATTTGCAAGCGAACGCTGAGTGCCCATGGATGAAAGAGCACACACTGACAACATAATTGGAAATATTCAGAAGATGACAAAATATTTCAGCTGGCTAAGAAAGAAATTCCAGAATCTTCCATCTCTGTGATCATTCTAGCCAGCCGCTAAAAACAATTTCTTCTTTCTTTCTTTCTTTCTTTCTTTCTTTCTTTCTTTCTTTGCATTTATTTATTTATTTTTCTTTTTTTTTCTGTAGGCACTAAGCACATAATTGCCTTGACTTGCCCATCCCTGGTTCTTTGCAATACATTGAGGCTTGATACTCAGCAGCCATGGGTAGACTTTGCCTCCTTTCTCATGGCAGGCATACTAAATGAAAATAAAAAAGAAAGAAACACTCATAGCCTCATCCTTGTTCCTCCTCCACTTTGATACCCTAAGCTGAAAAGTGCACAACAAAAAGGACCCTCTGCATGGAGAGGAGCACATGGTGTGTTGCTACAACAGGCAGCCACGATGACCTGCCACAATTAAAGGCAGGTGAACTTAGACTTTTTCAACTTTGCCATGGTGCAAAACTGATAAGCATTCAGTAAATCTTTTCCCCAGATAGATCTGTGGTTTGACCCTTCCTAGAAATGCTAAACAGCAGCAGTCAGCTGCCCCACCCAGTCAGCCATGTAATCATGATGGAAACAGTTGACTTTCTACAGTGGGATATATGGCTAAACTGTGATATTCAGCAGGTCAGTTCTCTGATTCATGATAATTTCAACTTACATCGGTTTGTCAGGAAGCAACCCCATCATAAGCTGAGGTGCACCCACACTGTTCACTTTCAGAATGAAAGGAGAGGCCAATCTTATGGACTCTAAACTAACAAACAGAAGCGGATACTGCCTGCACAAATCAAGACATATCGTTAGTCTGGAATTTCACATGCAGAGAATCAAGCACCTGAGTGGCTTTCCACACTTGAAAGAAAGAGAGAGAGAGACAGAGAGAGAGAGAGAGAAAGTCAAAGACAGAGACAGAGAGAAAAGAGAGAGATTGACTGACTAACTGACTAAGACTTTTTATAAAGATCAGAAGTTGGAAGAGGGATATTAATGATGTAAATACTCATAATTAATCTAAAATTTAACATTTTAGCATTTTTGTTCAAGATATAAACAGACCCCTCACCTTGAATATCCATCAGAAGATCAAACATGGCTAGCCCCAAACCTAGCCCTGACTGAATTTGCCAAGCCAGATTCTCTTCCTATTGTGTCCTGTATGTAAAAACAGCAGGCACTCAATCAAGATGAAAAGCAAAAACCACCCAAGAGAGGTGTTTCTCCCATATCCCGTAACCAACACCAAGTGCACTCTGTGGTGCCCCTCTCTCATAAATATCTAATTCTTTCCTTCGTTTTTAGGCTTGGCTTATTCCATCATTTTTTCTTAATTAAACACTGTCTCTACTTCCTATGGGCAATATGACAAATCTTCCAATGTTCAGCGCCTTCAAACAGCATACCTTTACTCTTTTAGAGTTTTGGAAGCCATAAATCCAAAGCCAATCTCCCTGGGTCAAGATCAAGCTCTCATTAGGGATTTGCTTCTTTGAGTTTCTGGAGATTACAAGGCATTCCTCAGCATGTGGCTGCATCACCCTAATTTCTGCCTCTGTAGTCACATTGCTTTCTCCCTTCTGTGTGTCTCAACCTCCTTCTGCTCTCTCTCTTACAAGGATAATTCTGATTGGATGTAGGGCTCATTTGGATAATCTCCCCATTTCATGATCCTTAATTGAATCACATGTCATGTAAATTTTAATGGGTTGGATTGATTGGGTCTTTCTGTGATTTATATGTTTAAGTCCTCACCCCCTGGATTTTAAAATGCAACCTTATCTAAAAATAAAGTGATCAAATTAAAGTGAAGTTATTAGGGTGTGATCTAATCCAATTTGACTGGTGTCCTTCGAAAACAAGGATTTTGGACATCAGTATGTACACAGAGGGAGAAGAATTTGAAGACACACAGAGAGAAGATGGTCTTTGATAAACCAAGGAGAGGGCCCTAGAGCAGATCTTTATCTCACAGTCCTCACAAGAAATCAGCATTGATGACACCTTGAACTCAAACTTCTTTCCTTGAAACTATAAGACAGTAGAGTTATGTTGTGCAAGCCACATAGTGTCTGATCTTTTGTTAAGCAGCCCTAGCAAACCAATGCATACATTTATAGGACCTGAAAAGTAGATGTCATTGCTCAGCCTACTATACTACCTTAACATGTGGAATGTCTGCCTATTATCTACAGGTTCAGCCTTTTCAACTCAAACTGCATGTTCTCCACATAACTCCGAATTACACTGCTCAGATATAGTGAACATATCCTCCCCCCAGGCTTAACACCTTTACTCTCTATCATATCCGTTCCAGCCTTTTCCTCTGTCATTCATTAATAAGCATCTCTAATTTGCTCCTCCTTGTCTCTGTTTTCATATTTTCTGTCTCTTCTGCCTTGGAAATTTCTCTTCTTTAAGAATCATTTTGTGATTTTTCTTAAAATTTGCCCTTGACCCGACTTCCTTCTTCCCAGCCAGGGAGGCATTGTGAGCATGTGAGCCAGCCAGTTGTCCAGGTACACAAGGCCCCCTGTTTAGAAGACTCAACCTGGATTAGTACTCTGTGTCTGCCATTTTGAATTTCTTAATAACTTCTGAACAGAAGTTCTTCATTTTCCTTTTATACTGGGCCCTGCAAATTTATAGCCAGACTTGCCTTCTCAGTGAGCTAACAGAAGGATCTCTTTCTGGAAACTTCTTTAGAAACTATGATCCAAGGAGACTGACAAGAACAAACAAGCATGAGATTGTTCCAGTTAGATAAACTGTACTTCGGCTGTGCAAAGCCCATGATGGGTGACCTATGATATAGAGTGTTGCCTCCTAAGCAGAAGGAGGTGATCAAATAAATACTGGTCTTAAGAATATTTTAAAGAAGCAACCACATGCATAAGAACATCACTGATCCTTTACCTACCCAGTCAAGAGGCAAGAGTATGTTAGTATTGGGAAGAAGAGTTTTAACCTGGGAAATCAGGTCTATACCAAGAGCTAAGGTTTCACTGATTCACAAATTTAGGTTATTATTTGTTCATGAGTCACTTGGTTTATTTTCCTTGGAGGAGCCCAGGTAAGAAGAACATTAGCTCCATTCTAACACACATAGCACCTCCCATCAAATGTCAAGAAGCAGCCTTTCCTCAATCTATTCCACATAAGAATTTGGACAGTCTGCCTGGTCCTATTCCTGGCTCATCTCTGTCTCCAAATCTTTAAGTGGAAAGGACTGCCTTCATGGGACTGTTTCTCAGGGCACACCATCAATAATTTCTTCTCACATATAGCATTTATTACAGTTTTGAGGAAGCCAATTAAAAGGTGAATATAGTATGTCAGACGTAGTATATAGTATATCAGACAGTGATGAAAGTTGGAGGGAATGTAAATGAGGTAGGACAGTCCAGCAATATTGTGGAAAAAGAATGTATAGTGTCAAAAGGAAAACTAGACAAGGTCTCACGGAAATGTTTCCAATTAATCAAGGACCTTAAGTAGATCATTATCTTCTCACATCTTCGTGACCTTTTAATTTTTTTGTGTGTGTGTCCTGATAAACTTCACATGCTTCTTTCTCATAATCAAAGTTCTGCTTTCTCAAAATCAAAGAGGCACAGGAAAAAATCAACTCAAACATTTAAGCTATCCACCATGTAGTAAAGAATTATAGTTGTCACCTTGAAAAATAATGAATCTAGTTTTTGAGATCAGTATTTTAAATAAGACCCAAATAGGTCTTTTTACACATAATTGTTTGCAAATTGATTATTATTATTATATTTGTTATTAATTTCAATAGAAAAGTGTTAAGAGTATGATATAATTTTCAACTTGAATTATTTATACTGTGGACTTTGAACTTGAGAACAACAAAAAGCAGTAGACTCAAAGAATGATCTCAGAGGTAGTCAGTACACTTTCAGTGCAGACCTAGCTGCATTGAAATTACCTTAGACTGAACAAAGCTTAGTTCCTTGGTACAATATCCTGAGGTCTTTAGTATTCACAAGTGCCTGAAGATGGGTGATCAAGCTTGACAACTGTAGACTTGGAGTTTAATAAATAACCCCCCCCTTTTGGAAATTACTGAAGAACTTACTGTTTAATATGGCCATAGAAGTCAGTGAGTACAAATCGTGCCATGGCAGATGAAATGTTAACAACAAGGTGAGGAAAAACAAAGCATTGTCTGATTATCCAATGTAAATGTGAAAATTTGCACCTTGTCTCTTTCTCTCCTAGTATCTTATTTAAAACTTGCTTTGAGTCTCTTAGAACAATGGTTTTCAAATCATTTTTATAGTTTCTGAATGAGCAAAGATGATTTGGCACACACATGAAAAAGTGATAGGAATATAACACAACAAACTGATAGTCTCCTGTCTTCAATATAATATTTAATTATATGCATTTTCTAATTAAATTTAAGTGTACAATGGTTCTCAGTTTCATTGCTGTGATAAAATCATGAGAAAAACAACCTAAAGGAAGAAAAGATTACACTGGCTCATGGTTTCAGAGGGATACGTCTATGGTTGAATGATTTCATTGTTTCTGGGCCTGTGGTGAGTCAGAAATAAGTACAAGGGTGATATGGAGCAAAGCTGCTTATTTGATCACCATAGGGAGAGGGAGAGAGAGGGAGAGAGAGAGAGAACTTCATTCCATCTGGGACCCCAGCCTGTCCCCCTCACATTCATGGCAGGTCTTCCCCTTTAGACTGCTATTTTATATGGCAACATTTCAAGACACACTCTCACATACCCATCTAGAAGTATGCTTTGTTGATTCCATAGGCACTTCTCAATCCAATAAAATTGACAGTTACAATCAATCATCACCTACAATTTCAATCCAAAGAAGATCCTTGGCTTTATGATATAATTAAGTTCTAATATAGACCTATAAGTCACTGATTCTGAACATTTATAAAATAGCCTCTCCCATTCAGTTAAGGTGGTTTCATTCTCACAAAATGTAATTGTCCTCAAAAGGCAACAGTGTTAGTAAGCAGCTATTGTTGAAAAGAAAGTCAAAACAATCTTCAAATTCAATCTTTATTCTGACATGTTAAATGGACTAAAACTTAATGACATGATATAAGACTTTACAAAGAAAATGAGTATATCATTAATTTATCTTACATGGAAAAATTATAAAGAAATAGCAGTGTTTAAAATTAGATATCTTATGAGTATGTTAATATTTTTATGTCCTCTGTTTTAAATAGTTTAAAGATAAAACAATATTCAAGTTCTATCTTAGTGTTTCTTACCTGAAGAATGAAAGCTTAGAAAGTTAAACATGAGAATTTGAACAAATCCTAAATTATTCTGATGTGTTTTATCTCGTAAATAATTTAAAAACAACTACTCTATTTTACATAACATTGAAATCATAATAACCTTCCCATTCACCCATTGAGACTCAGTGCTGGGATATGTTCAGTTTTTTGAGAAGTGACAGAATTATCCTCCATGGTAACAGTTTTACATTCCTATCATCCATCCTCAAATCAACATCATGACCAATATCTATTTTCTAATATTTCATTTATAATCATCCTAGTGAGTATGAGATAGTATCTCATTGTAGTTTTGATAAATATTTCTCTAATATCTAATGATACTCATCTATTCATATGTTTGTTACCCTTTTTGTCATTTTGGAGAAGTATCCATTTAAGTCCTTGCCTCATTTTCATTTGGTTTATTTGAGCTTATGTCACCTAGTCATAGGTGTTTCACATGTATCCTAGATACGAAACCTTTGATTTTGCTTACTTTCTGATATTTAATTTTACACCCACTTTATAAAATTTCATGGGAAAAAAATTTGTGAGACTCCATTGGAAAATCGTCACTCTTCTTGTAGTGTAAATGATCTTACTCCCTTTTGCTTTGTTACCACCAGGAAAACAATAATAGAATTAACTAACCAATTTAGTACCCATGTAGGATTTTACAGCACCCATTTCTGAGTAATTTCTACCTTTAACCTTTCTCTTATCTTTCTTTCTTTATTTTTTACCTCTATTATTCTTTTTGAAAAATATATGAGTATTCTGCGATTTCCCAAATTCATTTCTTAGAAAATATAGTGAATAATAAGTTATAAAGCTCTTTCCACTAGTTCTTGGTAACAAGAAAAACACTGTAAGTAGTAAATGGTATGTGACCTTAAGTAACATTTGTCTTTCTGACATTTTACCTTCTTCTTGCACATTTTTCCTCCTTTTAGATACGACTGCTAATATATCACCACTGTCTGACTCTCATATCCAGCATCTGTACACTCAGCTTCACTCAGTGACTCCTTCTCCCCTCCAGCAGCTTCTCCCCCGAAGCACCCTATGATAGTGTCCCCAATAGATAACTATCTTTCCTGCAAAATTCACCCTTCTTACCTAAATTTCATGCTTGCTAGGCCTGACTACATAATTAATGTAAATACTACTGGATTTGAAATATACGCTTATATTTCAATGCTCATTTGTAGTATTATACATAGAAAATGCTTACTTTTAATAGATATTTTCAAGGTATGGTAAGAAAAGGAGGCGGAGGAGGAAATGGAAGAAGAACAGAAGGAGGAGCTAGAGGGACATGAGGAGGAGGCAAATAACTGGGTGATACCAGACATCATGGAAGAGATAGTGAGGATACATTCTAAAGATAAAGTTATGTCTACCCTTCAAAATACACCCATACACAACCTTCTGACCTTATTCATTAAAATTCAGACCTAGTGGAATATTTGTACACAATAAAGCAAAATATCTTGGATACATCTGTGGGAGATGAGGGGTTCCCAGCAATCCCCGGAAGTTGTAGATTCTAGGAACTTTATGTCAAAACAATGTCACAAAGTTAGCCATTATTGTTCTCAGAATCACTGTGCAAACTCCCAATATAAAGGGCTTTAGAACTTGAAGAAATTCTACTTACCATAATTAATTCTAATAAATTAGTAAAATTTGGGTAAAATAAAATCAAGCAGATGCTGCCAAGTATTCATGAAGATTAACATTACTATATCGAAAAGTGGAACTTGAGTTTCTAATCTATACTTTCCCCTGTCCTTCCTTCCACTATATCTACCAGTGCAGAACTTGTTACCCACATCCTTCCTTTGCACAGAGAAGAACACTCTGTGCTGTGAGGAAGCCTCCGTGTGCTATTCTGAGCCTTGGGTCTAGTGTCCATGCTCATCAGAGCTAGAGTAAAGTCCTCCTGGCAGCCAACAGTCACCAAATGCTAAAAGGGAAATATTCTAGTGCAACAATAGTATGCGCTCCTGTTCCCTCGGCAGTGCTGGCCAATTACTGATAAACTTTACTGGATTATACAGTGGATCACAGTTGTAATATAGAAAACTTAAGCTCAGCAGCAAAGCCCAGTTGAAGTCCTACTGGCTTAATGAATCCTACCTCAGCTAACTATACGAGAATAACTCCCTGTTCTAAGTCCTTCATGTATTCATTGTGACATGTAGCCAACTTTGGCAACTATGATTTTTAAAACTTCTTTGTGTTTTATTTCTTCTACTATTTTGTGAGTATCATGTCTTCTAGCATTAATTCACTTCATTCTAGCCAATATACCTGGTGTAGTCTTATTAAATCAAAGCTCAGTAATGACTGATGGATTATCTATGTACATATCTGGATCTGTATGTGCCTATAAGATAGATATTTGACCAATGAGGGTTTGTTGATCTATAAGACTACATATGCCAGTTATTCTAGACCACCTGAGCTGCCACCTAATTTGAAATTCAAAGTTTCAATCCAGCACAAATTGAAGAATGTTTTGTTGGTGGTTTACATTTTGATAACTTTGGACTTTCCATGTAAGTGAAATGCATAGCAGAAGAGTCATTTTTATAGGGGCTGGGGATAAAGTTCAGCAGTGCAGTGCCTGCTTGGCAAGTATGAGGTCCTTACTTCAATTCCTACTACCCACAAAAAAATGGAAAAATATAGTCATTTTCATGCAAATCAAAAGCCATACCTTCATACAGTTTGTGAATAACCAGCCACATATATCAGTATCAAAGCTCTTTTAGTACCATTTAAAATTCCCTTTTAAAAAAGAGGTCTGATCTTTAAGATTTAGAATTAGATAAGGATACCAAACCTGAGTTCTGCACATTTTGGCAAATGCTATTGCATGTTTATGTGCTATTCCAAAAGGCTAGAATCAGACAAGATTCAGTCATAAGATATCAGAAGGCTGTACAGATGATCTTTTCCAATACTGTCATTGTACAAAAAACAAAATTAATCTAGAACAGGTCCGACACACTCAGCCCACACCACTCTCCCCAACCCAGTACGAGTACAGCAGATGATGCGTGCTGGGCCCTAGGCTTGGCTGCAGAAGGGGAGATTCACCTCCCTTTGCCTGAAACACCCTGCTTCCTTCTTGCGGACTCTCCCTCCTCTCCAGGAAGGTTCTTCTGGATTCTGAGGAGCTTGATTCATGCCCAGCTCCAGCCAGAGGCAGGAAGCAATCTGAAGAGATGCTTGGCAACTCATCTGGCCTTCAATTGGGATTTGCCTTGGAAACCAAATCCCAACTATGATTCTCTCTCTAGTTTGGGACTTACACTGTCCTTCATGGCAGCTACAAGAAACATGGCTAGTAAGGACTAGGAAGGCAGCTGCAACAAATTCAAAAGTGCTTTGCATGCAAAAACCTGCAAAGAGTTGATATGAAAAACTATCTTGAAAAACTCAATATTACTGTATTTATTCCAACTTGATAATATTTGAATGCATGACTATACATATTTCTATGAGCCACTTTATCTGTTTGTTTTTACTTCTTAAATATGACTACCTCAAAATTTCCAATAACCTATTCATGACCCATAATACTGTATTTCTGTGAGACAATGCTGTTCTGAAATAGAAGCTGTGTTTCTCAAAAACTGTTCAGTGTACCATCTACATCAGAGAACTTGTTTGAAGGTTCTAGCAGGGAAGCACAGCTACTCATACACCCAGGATGGAGGGAACGGTCCTCTTCCATAAGGGGTGGTGCTCCTCTTTGTCTCAGGGTTCCACTTTGGGAGGGACGCATGTGGAGGATTGAGGGAGGAAGGGGACACCACCCAGCCAGCTGGATCAACCAAATCAACCCCGGAGATCAATGCGGAGACATGTCACAGATGTTGCCCTCACACCTTGTACTATTGACATGAGAATCATGTTGTTAGTGACTGCTACAAATACACAACTTTGGCCCCAACTCAATGTTACTAAAACACATTTGCAAGGACCATGCCTTGAAATATGCATTTTAACTGGTAATTCTCGCAGAAAAGTGTGGGACCAACTACCTACAAACAAGTGTCAGACATAATTTCACTTCCTCTCTGCTCATCAGAAGGATAGTAAAATGTTGAGTTCATACATGAAACGTTAAAAAGACAAAATAGCTTTTATCTCTCGTCCACCTCCAAACTGAATATATGAAATGACCTACAAGGGACTGTGATGCTCAGATGTGGCAAAGCCCCAGAGCAGGACAGCTGATAGTTTGCCTTGGAACACTTCAGCTGCTGTGCAAGGTCGTGGATGTGGAGGGGTCATAGGCAACTAAGGCCAGCACCATGGGCGCAAATTTTTGAGTCATACACCTCTTCCCTTTCCTTTGACAGCTATTCACCCTGGATATGTTACCCTTACTTCTGCGCGTGCATGCGTGCGTGCGTGCGTGCATGTGTGTGTGTGTGTGTGTGCTCTAATAAGCACATCAAAGGAAATGCCCACCTCGGCACTTACTGGCAGGTCCAAATAAAATGCTGTAAACAACATGACAGCCACATACAGAGTACACACTCCCTAGAGGGTCACACACTTTATTATCATTAACAAGGTTTACAACATCAATTTATTTATTTAGTCCTAAAGCTAGAAATCTGATTAAATACAATTAGAATGAACAAAATTTTATTGATTTCATGATGAACTTTCAGATAACACTAGAGATTTATGTTAAAATATTGCTCTAAATAGTGCATCATTTATATATTTTAAAGTTAGCAATTAAAAGCAGTATTTTATGCCTTGTTTGAATAAAACTTCTGAATTGAAACATAACAGTAATTCCACATTTTTTCATTTTATTCATCCATATTTATGTGAAGTCTCACAGTTGAAGCCATGAAGACATTTCCAGGCTCACTCTTGACCTGTAATCAGTTACCAGAATTTTAGGCAAGCCCCTGGATAAAATAGCCTCTGAAAAATTTAACCTTGCAAATTAAAAGCGAAAACAAACCTTAGGGTACATTTTCAGGAACACAAATCTGCTTGTACTTTTAGAAAAATGCAACAGCATCCTAAGTCCAAATTAAATTTCAATTTCCCTTGGATCTCGCGTGTCATACAATACCCACCAAAAGATACAAATTTCGCATTCAATCCAAATCAATGTCAGAGTGGTGATATTAGACTGAGTAAAATGGCAAGAGTTGTAAAGGAATCAAAAAAGATACAAGGCTAAAGAAAGGCAGAAGCTTAGTAATGGGAGTGAAGAGAGTGAAGTCCAGGGACGCAAGAGGTCAAATAGGCCATGTCAGTGTGACCAGGGACACGGAGCGTATGGTGTTGGGCTATGAGGGACAATACAGTAAAGGTGATGGTTTGATTGCACAGGGTTGATTTTTGTTTACCTTTCATGAGTACTATCAATTTTTAGCAGTACACACACACACACACACACACTCCAAAGAATTATATATACCTGTCTCTTCCATTTCCAATTTTCTGGTAATCAAGTTATCCAAAGTAAAGCTTCCCTGATTTACTCATTAAATGAATAAGCTCAAGTGTTTTCCAGGCATTTTGATACTAGGGATAACACGATTAATAAAACATGGTCCTACTCTGAGCTAGACGTTTAAATACTTAGAGTAGCAATCTGTAAGCAGAGCCTATGGGGGCAAGAAGAGGCATCATAACAGGCCTGGGAAGGGAAGCTGAGCAAGTAGAAATGATACCGAGTTGTATCCAGAGGATTTCATGTGGCAGGTAAAATGGGACACGTCGCTCCAGAGAAAATGCAGCAAAGTTGGTGGCACAGATGTAAGGTTAGATTCTTTGGGAGAATGAATAGACTGAAAGACACCCAAGAGGCCCAGGGGTTAATGGAAAGAGGAAGGTTTCCTTCATCAAAGGCCACCCACCACCTGCCAAGGAGAAGGATTTGATCCTATACCCGTGAAAGCATGACCCAGAAACAAATATGGAACTTTCAGTGAAATAATGACTTTATGCTAAGTGTAGTTGCACATATCCATAATCCCAGGACTCTAGAAGGCTGAGGCAGGTGAATCACATATTTGACCCACCCTGTTCAATTTAGTGACCTAGGTTGAAATTTTAAAAAAAATTAGGAAGGCTGAGGCCAATTTAGCAAGATGCTGTCTCAAATTAAAAAAAAAAAAAAAAGAAATTAAGAGGGGCTGAGGATGTAGCATAGCACAAAAGTCTTGAGTTCAATCCCTACTAGCATTAGGAAAAGGGACAAGAAGAGGAGGAGAAATAGAAGGGAGAAGAAAGAGAAGAGGGAAGGACAAGAAGAGAAGAGAAAGGGGGAAAGGCAGAGTGTGAAGCAGCAGCGGGAAAGGAATCACTTTGATACAATATGGTGATGAATTAAATAAAGAACAAAAGCTGGAGAAAGACAGATAAAGCAGATAAATAAAGCAGACAGATAAATTCCAAAATGATTTGGAAATATATACAAAGAAGTTTCAACTGCACAGGTAGAAGGGAGGAGAGAAAAATAGGAAGAATTTAGGTGTTAGTTTGACATCCAGCAGGTCCCTACTATATCCATCCCTTCCCTCCTTCCTTCCTTCTTCCTTCCCTCCCTCCTTCCCTTGCCAATCCGTTCTTTCTTTCTTTCTTTCTTTCTTTCTTTCTTTCTTTCTTTCTTTCTTTCTTTCTTTCTTTCTTTCTTTCTCTTTCTCTCTCTCTCTCTCTTTCTTTCTTTCTTTCTTTCTTTCTTTCTTTCTTTCTTTCTTTCTTTCTTTCCTTCTGTCTTTCGTTCCTTGCCTAAAATATGCAGCACTACAGGGACTCTAGAATGCATTCAACTTCTCATATGCAGAACACTCCATAAACATTGAAAAGCGAATGTATGTTTTGAAAGGAAGAACTTGTAAGTCTAAATCCATTGCCATATTCACTGCATAAACACTCATACTATGCAAGACATGTAAGCTGTGAGGGCCCTGATGGACAAGTGAATAAAGAAAATGATGTCAGTATATTTGATGGAATATTATTTGGCCTTAAAAAATGACTTTTCCATTTGTTACAGCATAAATAGGGACTTGGAGCTCATGCAAAGTGAAATAACCCAGATAAAGAGAAATGCTGCACCTTCTTACTAATATGTGGAATGTTAAAAAAAATAGTGAAATGTTAGATAGAGGATAAAACACCGGTTGCTAGGAGCAAGGGAAGGGAATATAATGAGGGAGCAAAATTACAGGAGGCAAAACACAGATGTGTTTCACAAGAAGAAGTCTAGCGATATGATGTACAACATGACTGACTAAAGTTAATAATAGTGCATGGTATTTAGGGTTTTACTAATAAATAAATAGTACCTGCTCTTGGAATGAGAAAAGGTAGTGAATATGGGAGATGATGAATGCATAGACTTACTGCACTGTAGTACTCTGCATATGTGTCCTAGATCACCATAGTACACATTAAATATGTACAATAAAAGGTATTTACTATTAAGAAACAAATCAATGGAACAAGTCTGTTATGTTTTATAAATGCATTATAACAATGATTAGAGGCTTAGAGGAAGCCACACCGCTAATACTGTGTCTTCATCTTGCCCGTGATGAGTTGAACACAGAATGGTGGGTGGGAAAAGAGCTTAAATATGAATTAAAGGTTTGAAATCCAGCATTGCTAGATGATGTCTGTTATATATCTCTTTTTCTTAAAAAAAAAAATGAGACAATAAAATAGGAATTGTACATACAACTTATTGCTGAGAACAGCCATGACTAAGGTTCAAAGAAAATCAAGTTATTTAGGGAGACACATAAATTTATTAAAATTTGACTATCATTAACATTTTTGTAAGGTCACTGCTGTGGCTTGTGTCTAGATGTTGGGACCCTGGAGAGGCACAGTGGAAGGAATGAGGGAAATATAGAGAAGAGACAAAGGCGAGGTCAGGCGGAGGCCTCTTTACCGGATGGGTAAGAGGACCTGACAACTGTAGGGTTATTTATTTACACTCTTGCTATGTTAGTATCCTGAGACACAGAGTTGCCTAGTGGTAAATGACTGAGATTGTCCAGGCAGGACGTCCTTCTCAAGACTGACATCGCTTGGATGCTTTAGGCACTATGCCTTATCTTGCCCCCACACATATGAAAATTTTCGGCTTCAGCTGCTCCCTACATCTAGATGTCTCCCCAAAGCCCCATGCATTGCAGAGATGGCTAGATCTAGAGTGTTTGAGGCTGGGATCTAGGGTGTGTGATTACTAAATTATTCTACTGTTTGGTTTGGCACAGTTCTTAGCATAATGGACAGGCACACCCTGGATGTGAGCACTACCCACCCAAAGCAATTATAGCCTGGTAGAATATAAAGGACAGAAAAACAGTTGATGTTGGTTGTTGCTTGCTGCTGGCTACTTCATAACTGGCTGCCTTCTGCCTGCCCTGCTTTGCCATAAACTCTTTTTCCTCTTCCATGTCCCTGTACCACGCCACACTGCCTTGGAGTCAGCTGACTATGGACTAAAACGTCTATCCATTGTGAGCTCAAATAAACCTCTCTTCCTTTAACTTTGTGTGTTGAGTATTTTTGTCTCAGCAGTGAAAAAAGTAATTAAACGGGAAAATAGCTAATTTCTTAACATAGTCACACTATACGTGATATCTTATGAGTTAGATTTCAAGGCACTTAAAAATACTGACTCCATATAAACCACATTTTAATCACACTTTCACTACTATTTAGTATATAAAAATACTGAGACTTAAACCATTTTGCTTTTGGTGACATTTTGCCCCTGACCTATTCCATCAGTGGAAACACATGAAATCTTGAGTAGATGGAAGGTGCATAGTTATGCTTTTCCAGGCGTAGCAAAATTGCCTTACATTTCCCACTGAGTGAAATGCTGCATCCCCTGAGGTCCTTTGGTGCAAAGATCCTCCCTGTTTCCCTCTGAAGGAGAGAAGCGAGGAGATTGCAGCCCTGTCTTCTCTCCCCATCTGGGTAAGTCTCAAGAGCTGGGGCACTGCCGGGGCGTCCCCACAGGACTCCTGAGATAGATGCAGCGGAAGTATCTCAGAGAAAAATGTTCCTTTCTCTGCATTTGTGCTCTCGAAAGTTTCATGCCATTCTTTGGATGGCCACAGTTAAGTAGTGGAAATGGCAAACATGTTCAAGATTCATTATGACTGGGTTCAAAAAGGGATCAAGACCGCAGCTAAAATGAGTGACAGAACAGCGTGGACTCACAGTTTTTTTTTTTTTTTTCCAAAAATATGGTAGTAAGTGGTTAGAGAAAGACCATGAGACAAATTTAGGAATCAAGGACAATTTATGGCCAGATTTCATGAATTAGGTGATCAAGGCATCTGTCTCTGGCTAAGAGTCAGCTGCAAGAGATGATCTGGGGTAAACTTGAGTCATTTATGGAAAATCGAGCGCACCTTGAGCACATAACATAGAGTGAAAGAAATCAAATGTACACAATTAAATATTTTGTCATTTCTCTTATACAAGAAACCCAAAGTATAAATAAAGAGAAAAAAGATAAATAACAGGAAATAGGAAGGTAGACGTTTTGCAGATGGGAAGGGGACCGAGAGGTGAGGGAGGAGGACGACGGCAGAGGGGAGGGAGGGAAAAAATGAACAGAGGCGACTGTGCGGGCACAACCAGCTCCTCACGGGGCTGTGACCAGGGTGTTCTAGGCGAATGCACTAATAAAAAACCTGAGCAAAATTATTTTAAAAGATTATCTGGGAAGGAGACAAGTCTGAAGTGTTTATAGAATGTTAAAAGGAACCCGTCAAGTTGGATTCAGAATGGCTGAGAAGGACGTACACATCCGTCATTCTTTACAAAAACGACTGAGGTAAAGGAAGTGAGTTAAATATGTTACAGTTTCTTTCAAAGAAAGTGAAGGGGAAAGAAACACAAATCACTTTTTCATTTTCTAATCCTCAAAAATAGCTTCATTCCAGTTAGATGTTGGTCAGTGACAAGCAAGAGTAAAATTACTGTGTTGTGTTTTTGGTTTTGCTTTTTTCTTCATTTTGTTTGCTATCCATAGTGGGGATGATGTGAGAAGGACAGGATCAAAAGAAAGGAAAGATGTCGAGGGCCGTGGACTCAGGCTGTGATCACTGCCTCTGGCACTCCCATTGGGGAAGGCAGAGTGGGTCCTTGGGTCTGGAGATGGAAGACTGTTTGCATTAACTCATTAATTAACTCATTGCATTAACTGCACTTTCTTTTCCAACTTTTAGCCATGGAGATTTTGAAAGAATTCTTCAGGATAATTTACATGTGTTTGTCACTACCCCAGCAACAGATTTTATGCAAGTAAATATTTTCTTAAGATCACAGGTGACAAGGCATATTTAGTATAGAAAATTTTCTAGAAATAATTAACAAATAAATTTTAGCTTTAGAATATCTCTTCCAGCAGAAATGTGTAACATACTATTTAAGGGCGTAAAGACATTCACATGTATCTTTATATGCTTCTTATTCCCATTAAATTCCTCATAAACTACAGTGTACCATCAAAAAACAATAAAACACAAGAAGTCCAACAACTACAGACAAAGCGTACTTTGAGCCACAAGGAAAGGCCCATAGTCACACATAAAGTCCCTGCCCATCGTCCGTCCTCTGCCCTTGTTAACCATCAACAATTTTCCCCTACGAAATTAAATGTCTTCATGCAAAGGAAGTCAAAGAAATTTCTCTTCTAATATAGTCACTATCTTATGGAGAACATATTCTTTTGAAAATTATTTAGAATATTTAGAAGTTTAAAGATCTTTGAAATCTCCCACTGTGGGAATGTAGTGATTCCATAAGATGACACATAAGAATGTCAGATATCTCTGTGTGCAATGAAAGATGCTACACTCCCTGGGAAATGTGTTTAAAAGTTCTGAGAACAAACAGGAAAAAAAGCCAGGCTAGTTCTTTTGCACTGTCCCATGAAGGGATCAAAATTCATTTCCAATTCCATTCTTATGCAGCAGAGCAAGTAGAAGTAACCTCTGAAGTCCTCTTTCCACTGTGACTGGATCCCAGGCATCATACGGCCTCCCAAGGTTCAGGAAGCAGGACACAGGAGGTGCACCAGTGACTGGCTTTTCAAAAAGATCCAATGCTATCTTGAGTTAGAGTCCAAAAGGAGTTAATTTCACACAGCTAAAAAATCACACTAAAAATAATATTTGGGATTTTCCTTTCTTGGCAGTCTGAAATTACTACAAAATATTTGGTATGGCACAACATATTATCCCAAATAACAGTAAACATGGACATATTTTATTAACTAATAACAAGTCTCTAATATATTTAAACAGCCAAGTACTGTCTCTCATTTTCTTCAGATCAAAAGTAAGAAGAATCTTCACAAAGATTTGGCTTTTCTTGGACAAAGGTTTATAATATCCTTTGCACTATTAGAGGGTCTTTGCAAGTCCCAGTTAGACAATATACAAACAGAGCTACTCTAAAGATAGAAGGAAATGAGAGGCTGTGTGTGTGTGTGTGTGTGTGTGTGTGTGTGTGTGTGTGTGTGAGACACATCACATGCATATGTTGTGTGCAAGTGTATGGACATGCATATCCACTCATGCATGCAATCTCTTAGCCATAGCTATCCACACTGGAGATGATGTGAGAAGGACAGGATCAAAAGAAAGGAAAGATGTAGAGGGCCATGGACACAGGCTGGCACTCCCATTTGGGGAAGGCAGAGTGGGTCCTTGAGTCTGGAGGTGGAAGACTGTTTGCATTAACTCATTGCCTTAGTGCTGAAGCCATACTCCTGATAATGGCAAGAGCCTGGGCTTGACGTTACACGACTTGTTTTCCAGCTTCAACTTTTCTGAGTTTCAGTGGCCCTATGTGCATGAGCGTGCACTTATAGTGAGTGATTTCGGGCATGCAAATGTTTTGTAAAATGCTGTTTGAAAATGACACATTGTTGCCCTCATCACCTTGGACACAAATTGAAACTTAGGGTTTGTACATTACTAGGTGGGAGTAGTGCTGAAACGGGCCTTAAAATAGGGGTGAAGAATCTAGGGTTTTGCATAGAGTCTCCATTTAACTCTTCATTTTTGACAAAAAGGAAGAAAATAGGAAAGGATCATTGGCTGTATCATTTCTGAGAAATCATAGTGGTTCAACCAGGCATATTCTGGTTGGCAGATGTCCACACAAATATGTCCAGGCACTGGACTGGTCTGCATTACATAGCATGAAGTGGCTTCTACTTGGTCCACAGCAGGCCACAACAGCATTTCAGTACTGCCATCTGCAGTCCTCAAGCAAAATGCTAAACTTAGAGATATAAAATTCTATTTGGGTACAGCAGTACCAAATCTAACCTGGTGCTGTGGGGAAAATGCAGACTTGAACAAGGCAGGGTCATAGCTTGGCCTGGATACTAGTAAAAAGTGACTTTAATCTTTGATTTTGTGCTCAAAAAATTTCTTCAAAAAACCAAAATCCTAACTCACCAGCATGAAACCATCGTATCACTGAGAACATTGACAACAATTCTCCCTGAATTGATTTTAAGGTATACGATAAGCACTAAGTAAAATCACTGAAAAAAAAATCAGACACAGGGCTAGCTTCAGGGCAACATGACCAATGCCCAAATATTGTTGCCTGGTTCACATTTTCCTCCACATAGCCTTCATGTATAATGGCTTCATTCTCAGAAAAACTCCCCTCAGAGGTATAGACTCATGGGCTTTTGCTGCTTACATATCCTCGCTCAGATCCAGTGAAAATGACATGAAGATAGCCCACAGAAGACATAGTCTGAATGCCCCAGTTTCTCCTGAGTTACAGGCTCCTCCTAGGAACAATCAATCATCGCTCGCCTACGCAAACCTGAGGCTGGCACTCAGGCCAGAGGCCCTTGAAAAAGCTGGAGGAAGCCTCCAGTTATCCTCGTGAAGACAAACAGAATGTTTCAGAAAGCTAAAGGAGCCTGAACAATAATAGTCTTTGATATTCTCCACCCCTGAAATGTAGGACTCAGTATCACTGAGGTGTAACAATTTTCATTTTATAATATTGTGATTTCTTGTACAGGCAAAGTATGGTTCCAAACTGGAAAGGAAGTCATTATGAAAAGCCCCACAAAGTAGATGTAAATATTTCCTTAATTTGCCTGGAAACATATATCTCAGGCTCATTTTTGTATTTGTCTTAACATCTGATCCCCAAATATCTTCCCATTAAATCAACATTAAGAGTCAACAAAGTGATTAAACCTTCATCTGTTTATTGAAACAAATTTCAAAACTTAATCTCCTATTTCATACTAAGTCTCTAGTGGTCTACATGTTGTAAACACTGATTAAATGCACTCGCTGGAAGGAAAAAATAAATTGGATGGTGTGTACACAGTTGAGAGTCAGAATATAGGAAACATTTCCAAAGCAAGTAATTACTTACAATAATGCCTGCTTCTCTACATATTTAGGCAACTGGTAATTGATGGATTATGTTAGTCATTAATTTAAGCCATACTCTTGAGGTAGACAATTGTTACTTTTAAAAATTCCTATATTTTAGATAAGCAACTTGAGATAATTATTTTCTAATCAAATTATATAATATGACCCAATTTAAACAATAAATTAGAAATCAAGGGGAATGCAGTTGGAGATTCTAAAAACTTCTACCTTTAGCCCTTTTTTAACTCTCCAAACTCCTCTTCAGTTACCCTTCTAAATGGGGAAATCAGAAATCTTTTTCTCACTTAGTTTTATTCCATTCCCAATTCAATTCTAGATTCCTCCACCTGGACATCTTACTTGAACCTCACACTCACGATCCATCTGCAAAAATTTGACTGAATATATTATACACAAAGTAAATTCTCTCTCCTGAAGTCATGATCTCTGTTATTGGTAATTCATTTTCCAGGCAGTGAAGCTCCTCCTGTCTTAGGTTACCAGGTCCAAAGAAAATGTTTTTTAAAAATCTTTCAACTATTATTTCTGGAAATAGTTACAAAGACCAAAAAAATATGGCTGTGACATGCTGTTTTTATTGGGTAAGACTTATAAATATGTGGCAAGAATATGTAAGATTCAGCATGTATAGTTATTTTACTGTATATGTGATATTCCTGCTATAGTTTTGTAGAAATATAAATTGAATTTAATAATATGCTTGCTTATCTATTTAATATATATGCTAGAAAATTAAAACATTCTGTGATTCATTCATAAGATTTAGAAAAAACATGATTATTTTGAGATAATACTGATAATTTACAGACATATCAAAACATCTTATTGTAATATCTGTTGGATGTATATTTATAGGATCCAACTAATAAGTTTTTAATTAAATATAAAATTTTATTTACATAAAATATTAAACCTAAAATATTTAATATTTCCTTATAAATGTAAAGTCTTATTTCCAAAGAGGACAAGAATTTGCAACATGGCTTTCTTAATTCTCTTGTTAAAATTACCAAGAGATTACTCCCCAAAATTACTTCACTGCCTTTGAAGTTCTGTGATTTAAGAAAGTTATCAAAAAATTCAGAACTCTTTCCATTTAAATATTAATTTTTACCACAGTTTCTGATAGCTAGTTCCTGTAAATTGTAAGTAATGTAATATAATCATAATCCCTCTTAATTTAGCCTCGTTAAATTCAAAAGGCATGGGAGTAAAATTAAGGTTTTCCTTTTGACCTAAAAAAAAGTATGAAACAGGTGGGAACCAAAAGGATTCACTGAACAGAGCTCCCTGTCACCTCCTGGGCCCTGATTCAGCCCCTCGCGCATCCCAGGAATTGGGATAGACACAGCGGAAATGAGGCGATAAGGCTGAGCCAGCGTCCACACAAATCATACGTCGCCTCATTTCTCCATCACTCTCCAGCTTGTCATAATGGTAATAATTGTCTTTTGCTCTATCGGAAGGAGTGATCATTTCAAGCATGTACAAGGCATGGCAGGAAATGGAACCTTGGTGAAGGAATTGAAGCTTGAAGAGATTAAAGAAGCTTGGAAACTTCTTTGAAGAAGGCAATGCTTGATTGTAGAGTGTAATTATGGACAGGTATTCATTTTTGAGTTCTATTTCTTATCAGCGGTGCACTAATGATTGGTTCAATTGATTTCAAATGAGCATTTATTACATGCTATTTTATTCTCTAGGAGTGGGGCACAGAAGAAGACAAACAAAGTCCCCACCTTCGCGTGACTTATGTTCTAATGAATCTAAGCGAATGATGGTAATTAGTAAATAAATAGCACAGCAGATGATGAAAAATGCTACAATCAGACAGGATGAGAACGTGCTAAAATGGAGAGAATGAGGCTTCTTATTTCATGTAGGGTGGCCAGGAAAGACCTGTGTAATAAATTCGATGGCATTTAAACAGAGACCTGAAGAGAGGGAGGTGCATAGGAATCCAGGAGAAAATGACCCAAACAATTGCAAAGGACCTCGTGCAGGAGAATGCTTGGTGTGACCGAGCACCAGCCAGGGTCCAGTGTGATGCGGAGGAGGAAACATGTCAGAGTCAGTAGCTGAATGATTCTTCATTCTACTCATTGTCCATGATTTTTTGTCTGTGTTTGTGTGTATGTGTTTATATTGATAGATCTATATTTGTTTCATATATTTTACTGACTTATTTGAAGTCCTGAATTATTATTTTTTTCCTTCAGAATCAACCATAAAAAATGAAGTTTTTGTTTTTATCTAATAATAATTTTATTCTGTACTTGTTTAAATACTGCATAGTAATTATGTAGTTTACACTTCATTTAACAGGTAAATTTTTTAATTTTACTTTTAATTCAGTATTAAAATCTGCATTTATGTATTTTTAAATCTAATAACATTATATTAGTATATATATAATGTTATGTACAAGAACATTTTTATTTTTCAAAATATAATTATGTATAATAGTAGAATTTAAAATATATTTTAGAATATATATAAATGTATGTGCTATATTACTAATAATAAATATTAAGTTTAGTTAGCACATATTTTGTTTTTGGTACGTGGTATCAAACTCAGGACTGTGCACTTGCCAGGCAGATGTTTATGCCACTGAGCTATATTCCTAGCCCATTAGTACATATTTTTAAAGCTATAGAAATTGGAACAAGTATAAAATAAATGAATGTCACAAAGTTGACAAGTACAACGACTCTGTACCCCAACTGTATTTGTATGTTGTGTATACGGGTGTGTGTCTGCAGACGTGCATGTGTGTGTGTGTGTGTGTGTGTGTGTGTGTGTGTGTGTGTGTGTCTGGGATCAAAGCCAAGTATCACTAAATTACTCTGTAGGCCCCTTTAACTGTATTTTATTTATGTGATCTGTAGAAAACTCAGTATGGTGGAAATTGCCCGTGTACTTACACATAGCTTATCCCAAGTTTCTAAACTTTAAAACACATGGAGAAAGTTCTCTGTCCTTGGCTATTTATGTGATTCCTTTCAGAAGAGTACACAATTTAAGAGTGAGAGAAAAGACCTTTTGCTCAGTTCATAGAGTGTGCCAGCTCAGGATGTGAGTGACCAATAGTGCTACCTCTTCCCAGTGAAGACTGGTACGCTCATTTATTTTCCACTCAGATATGGCAAAAAAATGAAAGGTTTCTAAGGTCTAAGAGTAAAAATAGTTTATTGTTCATTTCCACTAATACAACTCTGGTTTTCAATCTTTGTCATGAATGAAATCATGTCCTAATTAAGTCATTCTTTACACATAGTATTCAAAATATATTTTTAAAATTTTAAAAACAGTAGTACAAAACAAAAAGAACAATACCAACATCACAGACATAATCTGAACAAAACATGAACATTAAAAGTGGTACTGAGTTTCAAAACAAAATAATAGGAATTAACAGTGGTTGTTATATTACACACTGTTATCTTCACCTACATTGCTCAAATTACCAGATGTAAGAATGGAAGATTGTTCAAACAATTAAATAGGATTAAATAATTATTATTAGATAAAACATTCGAGATAATACAGACTTTCACTAGACAAGATAGTAAGGATTCACCAATGGCTGTTCCATTGCATATTGTTGTCTTCAAATCAGTTGCTCAGATTACCAGATATAAGCATGCAACATTGGTCAAAATATAAGAAATTTTAAGCATTAGCTGTTCCTTTTAATATATCATCAGACATCAGCATGTGTGTGTGTATGTATATATATATAAATATATAAATATATATATATAAATATAAATATATATATATATATATAATGTAGAGAGGTAGAGAGAGAGCGATTTTGCCTTCCTCCTTTTTTCTTCTTTCCCACACTGCAGTTGTTCCTTCCTTTGAGCAATTTCTTTCCCTTTCTTACCATCTATTGTGCATTTGAGTTTTACTTACTCTTCCATGTCCCTATACCAGGGAGACAATATGACGTTCACACAAATGGGTTCCTATTTATTTCACTTATGAGTATGGTCTCTAGTTCAATCCATTTACCTACAAAACCTCAAGTTTCTCTTATTCTATAGCTGAGTAATACTGCATTGTATGAAAATACCACAACTTTTTGATCAATTGCTCAGTTGATGAGCATTTGGATTGTTTCCAAGATTTATAGCTATAACAGATTGTGCTGCTATAAATATGGGTGCACATGTGGTATGATGTTTATAACTCTTCTCGGAAAATACCCAGAAGGGGAATAGCTGGGTTAAGTGGGACTTCTAATCCTAGTTTCGTGAGGAATCCCCAAACTGATTTCCACAGTGGTTTCACCAATCTACATTTCCACCAACAGTCAAGTAGGGTGCCATTTTCTCCACAGCCTCTCCAGCATTTGATATTGGTTGATTTCTTCATAACAGCCATTCTTTCTGGGGTGAGATGGAATCTCAGTTTTGTTTTAGTTTACATTTCTTGAATGACTAATGATATTGAACATGTTTGCATGTATTTATCGACCATTAGTATTCCTTCATCTGAGAAGTGTGTATTCATCTCAGATGCCCATTTTAAGATTGGGTCATTGAATTTGGAGGCCTAATTTTTTTAAATTCTTTATATGTTCTAGAGAGAAGTCCTTTGCACAGGAGTTGGATAAAACCTTTTCCCAATTTGTGGGCTTTATTTTTACTCTATTGGTCATTTCTTTGGATGGACAAAAACTTCTCAGTAAGGTGAGATCCAAGTTGTTGATTCTTTGAAGTATTTCATGGGCAGTCTGGTTTTTGTTCATGAACTTTCTGCCTACCCCTATGTCTTCAAGATTTTTACTTTCTCTTTCAATAGATTTCTCTTGCAATAGATTTCATGTTTCAGTTTTAATATTTAGATCTTTGCTCCATTTTGACTTTAGTTTAGTGCATGGTGAAAGACATGGGTCTAAGTTTCAGTCTTCAGAATATGGAAAGTCAGTTTTTCCAGCACCATTTATTAAAGAGGCTATCTTTCTTCCAGTGAATATGTTTGGCTACTTTGTCAAAAATAAGGTGACTGAATGTGTTTGTAGTTGTGTCTGCATCTTCTCATCAATTTCATTGATGTTCAGGTCAGTTTTTCTGCCAGTACCATGCTGATTTTATCACAGTAGCTTTGTAGTATGATTTCAAGTCAAATATTGTGATGCCTCCTGCCTTTCCTTTGTTTCCTGAGTCTGCTTTTGCTATTCCAGACCTCCTCTGGTTCCAGATGAATTTTAGGGATATTTTCTCTAGATCTGTCAGGTATGCTAATGGTATTTTAATTGGGATTGCATTGAATCTGTGCAATAATTTTGTAGATATGGCCATTTTCACAGTGTTGGTTCTTCCTATACATGAGCAAGGAATATCTTTCCATTTTCTGATATCCTCTGTGATCTCTTTTTTCAGAGCACTATAATTTTCACTGTATAGACTTTTTACTTCTTTTGTTAGATTGAATCCTAGATATTTCATCCTTTTAGATGCTATTATGAAAGGTGTGGTTTCCCTAATTTCTGTCTCAGTGTGTTTGTTTCTTGTGTATAGGTATGCTATTGATTTTTGAGAGTTAACTTTGTGTCCAGCTATGCTACTGAATTAGGTTATTAAATCTATAAGCGGGGGTGGATTTGGGGGGTCTTCTATATAGAGCATCATGTCATCTGTGAATAATGATAATTTTACTTCTTCCTTTCCTATCCTTATTACTTTTATTTCTCTCACTTGCCTAATTGATCTAGCTAATATTGCCAGAACTATATTCAATAGGAGTGGTGACAGTGTACATCCTTGTCTTGTTCCTTATTTTAAAGTGAACACTTTCAATTTTTGACCATCTAGTGTGATGTTAGCCATTGGTTTGTCGTAGATGGCTTTGATCAGATTGAGTTAAAGTCCATCTATTCCTTTTTTCTGTAGAGTTTTATCATGAATAAATGTTGGACTTTGTCGAAGGCTTTTTCTGCATCAATGGAGATGATCACGTGATTTTTGTCTTTGGCTCTATTGACATGATGCATTACATTAATTGATTTGCATATATTCAAACATCCCTGCATTCTTGGGATGAATACCACTTGGTCATGGTGTATAATCTTCTTGATTATTTATTATATTCTTTTTGCTGGTATTTTATTGAGAATTATAATGAATTTCTGTTCATTAGGGAGATTGTCCTGTTATTCTCTTTTCGGTTGGATCTCTCTCTGGTTTTGATATCAGAATAATAGTAATGAGTTAGGGAGAATTCCTCTTCTTTCCATTTCATTAAAGAGTTTTAGAAGAATTGGCCTTCAATTTTCTCTAAATTTCTTATAGAATTCAGCTGTGAATCCATCAGGACCTGGGCTTTTCTTTATGGTAAGATTTTGATTATATTTTCAATTTTGCTGTCTAATGTTGAGTTATTCAGAATCTTTGTATCTTCTCAATTCAGCTTTGGTAATTCATATGTATTTGGAAATCTGTCCATGTAGTAAAGATTTTCAAAGTAGGTATTGATGATCTGAATTTCTACAGGATCTGTAGTGATTTCATCCTTTTCATTTTTATTGCATATATTTCAGTTTTTTCTTTCCTTTTTTTGATAAGGTTAGCTAGGGGTTCACCTATTTTATTTATTTTTTCAAAGAATAAATTTGATTTATTAATTCTTTGATTCATTGATTCTTTGTAGTGTTTTTTAGTCTCCATAGTGTTAATTTCTTTTTTGCCCTGATGTTTATAATTCCCTGTCTTCTTTGGGCTTTGAGTTTGACTTGCTCTTCTTTCTCTATAAGCTTGAGGTGCAGCAAAAGCTTGTTTATTTGTTCTCCTTCTGTTTTATTGAGGTGGGAGTTCATTGCTAAAAATTTCCCTCTGAGGACTGCTTTCATTGTGTCCTACAGGTTCCTATACATTGTATCTATATGTTCACTTGATTGTACATAGTGCTTAATTTCTGCTTTGATTTCATCTGTGACCAATTGGTTGTTCAGGAGGGTGTTATTTAATTTCCATGTGTTTATGGAGTTTTTGTCATTTCTTTTGTCATTAATTTCCAGTTTCATTGCACTATGGTCCAATAGTGTGCATGGGATAATTCCAATTCCTTTGTGTTTACTTAAGTATGTTCTGTGTGCTAGTATGTGGTCTATTTTAGAGCACATCCCATGTGTAGCTGAGAAGAGTGTGTGTTCAGATGCTGTTGGGTGGAACATTTTGTAAAGGTCTACTAAGTACATTTGTTCACAAGTTTGGCTAAGTTCTATTATTTCTTTGCTGATTTTTTGTTTAGTTGATCTATCTCTTTGTTACAAAGGGCTGTTAAAATACCCTGTTATGATTGTGTTCTTGCTTATTTCCTTTTGCATGCCTGTTAAAATTTGTCTTATATAGTTGTGTCCCCCTGTATTTGGTGCATACAAGTTTATGATTGTTCTCTCTTCCTCTTGAAATTTTCCTCTCTCAAGTATGTGGTGACCTTCTTTGTCTCTTTTGATCGTTCTTGGTTTGAAGTTCACATGGTCTGCAAACAGAATAGCTACACCTGCTTTTTTCTGGGTTCCTGTCCTGTGGAATACTATTTTCTATCCTTTAATTTTCAGTCTATAGATTTCCTTTTGAGTTAAATGTGTTTCTTGCATATAGCTTATTGTTGGATTTTGCTTCTTGATCCACTCTGCCAGTCTGCTTCTTTTGGTTGTTGCATTGAGACCATGTACATTGATGGTTATAACTGATAAGTATTGACTCATTTTTATTATGTTATTTTCTTGCTGTTGGATCCTGCTTTTTCCCTCTGTTTAATTCCTTACTCAGCTTGGTGGTTACTTTCTGTTTTTGATCTTGAAGTTTTGGTCTTTTTTATACCTTTCTAGTCTAGAATATCCTTTGGTACTCTTTGTAGGATTGATTTGGAGCTCACGAATTTCTTCAGTTGTTCTTTATCATGGAAATATTTTATTTCTCTATTAAATTTGAAGGATACTTTTGCAGGGTACATCAATCTGGGTTGGAAGTTGTTTACTTTCTGTACCTGAAATATTTCACTCCAAGCTCTTCTTGACTTGTTGGCTTATGTTGATAAATGTGCCATGATTCTGATGGTCTTTCCTTTATAGATGATCTGTTTCTTTTCTCCCACAGCTTTTAGTATTCTGATCTTTTGTTTAGTTTATTCTATCCTGATCAGTACATGTCTGGGTGTAGATTTATTTTGGTTACAGTTAATTGAAGTTCAATATGCTTCATTTATCTGTATATCTGATTCTTTTTCCATGCCTGGGAAATTTTCTATTATTTCTGCAAATAGTCTTTTTGTCATTTGTGTTGACACCTGAAGTTTTGTTGATACCTATTAATCTTACATTGTTTTTTGTTGCTTCATCTTGTAGCTGTTGAATTGTTATTTCCTGGTTCTTTGTTGTTTCTTTACTTCAGTCGCTATCATTTCAGAAATTTTAGGTGTATGATTTCCAAGCTTTTCTGTATTGATGTCTCCTGGACTTATTGTGGATGGGGTAGAGGTCTGAGATTGCATTTTTCTCCTTCTTTTTGTCATTTTTGAAGATCCAAAGGTTCTCTGGAGCTCAGCCTCACTCCTGCAATGGTGTGGGTGTGGCAGTGTGAGGAACTGAAGCTCCCCAGTGCTCAGCATGGCTCCTGTGCTGTTGTGTGGCAGCAAGGTGGGATCCCAGATACTCCCAAAACTTTCTTGCACTCAGTTTGCTCCCAAGCCAGTGGGGGAGTATCAGGGAGAGACTCACTGGACTTCCTATAACTGTCTGGGGTTCACCCTGGCTTTCAGGAAGGTATGGTGTGCAGGTTGTGGTCACTGAAGCTTCAGACATTGCCCAGTCTCCAACCTGGTTCCCACAATGGCAGGTGAGGGGTGAGTGGTAGTGTCCCTGAGGCCTAACTCTGTCAAGGTTTTCAACTCAGCTCCCATGGGAGTGCAGGTGATGCTGGGAGGCCCCTGAAGATGACTATGGCTTTGTCTGACTCACACACTGATCAGGAAGGCCTGGAGGCAGCTCACCAGGGTTTCTGAACATGTCCAGGGTTCAGCCCTGCTCCCATGGGTGTGCTAAGGGGGCAGGGAGTGTCCATCAAGGCCCCACAAGGTGACTGGGGATCAACCTGCCTTGCATGCCAGTTGTGGAGGCACAGAGGTGGCTCAGTGGGGTTCCTGAGGATGTCCAGGCTTTAGCCTGGCATCTGCAGTCACTCTACAGGTGCTGGGAGTGACCACCAATGTATATTTTAAAGATTACATCTACTTTAGCATATCCTAAAAAATAAAATTACTAGAAATAAAGTAAATGAACTTTGCTATTATTTTCCATATTTATTGATTACTGATGACAGTTTTAAAGCTTAGTGTTCTTCCTCCTTTCATGTTGATAAATGTATGATCTGATGAATAAAGTATAAAGGAATTAGAAATCCTGGAAATTTGGCCCATTGGTAGTACCAAATCCTTCTAAAATACCAGTAATTAGGCAGGAAATAACAAAGCATAACTCTAAATAAATGACAATGTTAGTTTATAGGAACCTCTCCCCAAATCAGCAATACTGATGCTGTCAAGCATAACAATGGTGATTACATAAAAGTACAGGGATATACATTATGTATGAGGGTTTCATGTTTTGTCATATCCTTGTCTTGGTTACTTTCCTGTCATTACTGATACCAAATACCTGACACCCAGACTTAAAGAAAGAAAGGTTTATTTAACCCACAGTTTCAGTCCATACTTGGCTGGCTCCAAGGAAGAGTGGTGTATGGCAGAGGCCAAGAGTTTATGGCAGTGGAAGACGACCAAAGCAACAAAAGCAAAAGAGGGAAGCAGCAACAAGCAGCCTCTTTCCCTCCCTTACACTGTATGCAAATTACCCACCCCATTGTGGATGTGGCACTCAAACCCATGAATCAATCATACACTCTAGAAGCCTTCCCTATGACTACATGAGGCTCTGGGGGGACATCCAGATACAAACCATAACAATCCCACAAAGTGATTCATAAAGCTTCCCTTTCATTGTGAGAAAAGCTAGTTACTCAAATTATTTGTTTTTAGTCTACCTACAATGGTTTTACAAAAAAATACCATAAATTCTACTTTCATATGTTTAGAAAAATAGGGAAAACATACATGATCAAATAAAACTTACCTCTTGCAAAAAAATATCTGCATAGCAGCAAAGATCATAGGTTACTACAGTGTTACCAAGTCCATTTGTAAAACACAGTTGATGTTTCATTGAGAGGCAAACAACAGAAAGACTGGCTTCAGGTGCAAATGAATGGCACAGGAACATGAAACAAGTAGCTGTCAGAGTGGAGATTCACGTTAGAATCAGATTTCTTCTACTAGAACTGTGCCCTTATTCTCTTTGTTGATAAAAATAGATTCTCCTCACTTGCAGCAGCAATGTGAGTCCTAGTTAGGTTCTAGATGATTTCTAAATACAAAAATCCACCTAATGAATTGAATATGGAATGAATTAATTCTATATGATTACAAATAACACACGATTGAACTGTTATCTGTTTCACCTGTTTAGAGGCACTTTGAAGCAATTCCAACATCTCTGTTAAGAACTCACATACCAGAAGGTTACATTACAAAATTTGAAGTAGGAGTTTATTAATAATGGAAATACTTGAATACCCATAATCTATCAGGACACAGAGAAAGTAACCAGCCAAAAGGGGTTGGTCATGCAGGTATGACCAACCAATTGCATGCAGGTATGACCAACCAATGGTATATCACTGACCAGAAAACATAGTTGATACATACTAACGAACAAAAGTCTATAAAAATGTTATCACAGCAGAGAATAAGGAAAAAGACCTATGGAGGAAATAGAATCTAAAAGCATATCAAAGACTGACTGAAAATGATGAGTTAAGAAGTATAGGTTGACCCAAAAAAGTATGAGCAGATATGTAGAGGTATTGAAACCACAGTGTCCTACGGATGCAAAGCTTGGCATGGTATTAGGAATCTGATATGAAGACTATAGAAGAATATGCTTTGAATTCAATATTTTTGAGTGAAAGTAGTGGCATGAATCATAGTAAATTATTAAGCTGGAAAAATCATTAGTCTATACAGACTGTAATTTTTAACTAAGCACCTGACTCCTGCAGTGTTATGGACTTGCTACCTGAGAGATAGCAAAGTTTTGGCAGATCCAGCATTAGCCTCAAGGAAAAATAAAAAGAAACAGAACATAAACTCTGATTATGAATAACAACCAGATAGACAGATAAAGATAGAGATAAATGATAGATGACAGATAGATAGGTAGGTATGTATGTAGATAGATAGATTGATTGACTGATAGATGTATAATAGATCATCCTTTAATCCATTAATGATTGCAGCATGGACTATGCAGCACTGACTATGTGCCAAGCAATGTATCGTCTGTATGGAAGACAGTTGAATGGGTGGCCAGGTAAACGCAGGCAAGTTTCCCAATAGTGAACAGCAATAAAGAAAAATAGTTCCTCAAAAAAAGCATTAATCAAAAGAAAAATCAGTGTATATTTATAAAAGTACCTTTCAAGGAAAGACTAGCATGGCCTGAAGAAGTATACTGTAAGGCTTTTACTTCAAGATGGAGGCAGAGAAGGACTTCCATGACTGATACCATTTCTGATTTACAGAGGGAGAGAGGTGGGTGAGTGGCAAGCCCAGGACCTAAAAGGGAAGGACTTCAAGGAGGTTGGCAGCCAATGTGGGAAATGAGTGTGCATCATAGCAAGACTTTCCTACTATAAAGTAAAACGTTTAATTTCTGCCGTATGGAGAAGAACAAAGACACAGGAAGGCAGCTGCCATTTAATCTCTCATGCTGCTGCGCTAAGTGCTTAAGGCACATAAAATGAAAAGAAGTGAAGGTTAGGTGAGATGATGGCTTAAGCTTGTCTTCAAAACCCTTGAGAGATGCCATGAAGGAAAAGAAGAGACATCAGAAGTTGGGCCAGGGTGCCATTTTTGTAAAGGAGTGGGCATATGGATAATTTTAGTCAAAGGGCAGAGGGAAAGAGCAAAAGAAGAAGAGATGGGGAAGTGAATAGTGTTAGGTAAAGTCCTGGAATTGTTTCTGGTAGTTAACTGTTGCACAGCCTTTTTCTGTAGTACTCCTGGCTTTGGCACAGTACAGTTAACAGTGTCTGAGAACAAGTAACTCGGAACAGTAAATGATCATTTGATCCACATATTTACTGCTACATTCTTTGAGAAAATCATAGATATTTATAATTTTGCATACTTTTTACTCCCTTATGTTTTTTAAAAAAATCACTATATTACCAAATTGTGGACTCTAGAGAGCAGAAAGGTGCCAAGTGTGTTACCTGAGAATTCAAAGAGCATCTCTGCCAGTGGAATGCCTGGAAAGCTACGCACCCCAAATGCCCCTATGCTCTCCCACACTAGTGTGTGTGCCCCTAATTGCCAGAGGAGTCCTGCATCCAGCCCATAGGGACATACAGGCATGAAAGCCTGGTGATTTAGAAGAGGGTGATACTTGATTAACATATCCATGTCTCACTGTAACTAAATAGTGACACTCCTTGTAGAAACATTTAGGAAACATTTCAAATTTCTTTGCTGGATACATAGTCACCATGAACACATTTACTTGCTAAAATGAAAGATCATCATAAGTTTCAAGCTCACTATCCTCTTGACACTATGAAAATTGAATTTATTTCTTGTAAATAAAAAGCATTCAATGTATAGGGAGTCATTAGAGAAATACTTTCAATAATTCTGTGAATTTGCTGTTAATTGACAATGTCAGGAGCCTCTGTGTAAAGTGGTAGGAGGGCAAAATAACAGAGGTTCTTTTCTTCTCTATATCATATTTTCATTCTCCAGCTTGTACTGAATGGAAGAGGACAAAAATCCCACCTTCAAGAAAGTCCCCCTTCCCCTTCTCCTATATCCCTCTAAACCCAGTTCACACCCCAGGTCCTCCTCACCGTTCATGCTACGCAGAGTTCTGTGCTGTTCCAGAAAGATTTCAAATAAATGGCCCTACAAGACTGCCATGCATTCTTCGCATGATGCCTTGTCAGGAAAGAGCTGCCCACCCCAATAGAGCACCAGGAAATTTTTCAAGTTCTGCAGTGGGTAAAATCATAGGGCAGCTGTCTCTCGTTTCATATTCTGACAAGAGAGGTTTTGTTTCTTCCTAAACTCATCTGATGACTACATAGGTATGTCAACTGTGGGGAGTTGGACTTCTGGTTAGTGTTGGAGTTTTAAAGGGTAAAATATCTTATATTTTGGAGCTGCAAAATTATGTTCAGTTGCATCCACTGTCATAGTTAACAGTATTCTTCACTTGTCATTCAATTAATGCCTAAACCTTGAAGTGTGATACTGGAAAGCAGTGAGCAAAATGATTCAGCCAACACAATGGAAAACAACTGGAGGAACAGTGGGTCAAGTGCCTCAAATAAAATGCATATCAAATGTAATATTTTGCAAAAGGTAAATTAATTTGCATGCTCTGAAAATTCTATCTTGCAATGAGGCACTAATTTTTTACCTCAGGAGAAAGGATCCCCAGAAAAATGAAATTAAAAATACTGTTCATTGTATCTCTCTTATTCCCTCTTGTCTTTTTGTCTCCTTTTCACTTTCTTCTTTCAACAAAACAAGAAAAACAATCAGTATAGGCTTCTGGCAGCACAGCAAGAGAAATATGAGATTGGCCCTTAAGGGAATTTTTATTCTCAAGTGGATGTAAATGTATTCATCAATTCAAAGAAATGCATAGTGTGTTATATACACAATACATTAATAAATAGCCATGCATTAAAAAATAATGAGGTTTTCCACAGAACAACATCCTGTGGTGTGTAGGGTCATAAAAAAGATACTAAAAAATGAGAAAAGATTATGCGTAAAATCTGATTAAAATACAGAAACACCATCATATATGTAAGGTGTAATAAATATTTTATTAGTTAACTATAAACAAAAGAACAAATGCAGTAAAATGTAATTAAAAATGTAAAAGTGAAGGATGTGATTTATTTCACTACGATAATATTATTATTACAAATGGTATGTAAATGGGTATCGGGACTGTGTTGTAGAAAGACTTGAAAACAGCCATTCATTTCTTATAATGAGATTTCATCTCTTTTTTTGATTTACATTTGTTTAAATATTTCAAATAGTGAATGAATAATGTTGCTCTTAAACCTCACACAACTTAGCACATTCTCAAATTTCCATCAGCCCTTGGATGAGATTTGCATGTTGGCAGGCAGCTTCCAGGCAGAACTACTAATTGTGAAAATAGAAGAAAATTGACTGGCAGAAACCAAGAGTATTTTTAGTGCTGTTGGCTGAATGAATTTGGCTTTGAGAAGTAACCCCTACTGGTGAATGCACTGGAACCCAAAATAGCATTTTATAGAAGGTTCCCCAATTAAAAGAGGTGAAAAGTACAAAATGGAACATTCGTCAACTACTACTAGCTTTAGGACTTCTAAGTAGTTGAAAGTGCTAAGTCTGTTTGCCCTGACCTTTCCTTCCATCGCCTCCAAAACTGAGCAGAAAGGCGGAAGTTTTTTGTTCGGTACCACTGCAACTCAAGCACACAAGAGACCTTCCTAACAGGAGGTTTACTGCTAATATTCAAAACCATCCTGTTATGGTTTGAGCCTAGATGTCCCCCCCCCATGGCCTCATACCATCATAGGCGGGCTTCTAGAGGTGTTGATTGATTCACGGTCCAATGCTGGGATTATAGGTGTGAGTGCTGCACCCGCCCTGGGCTGAGTAGCCTGCATACAACAAAACCAAGAAAAACAGTCTTCTCTCTCACTCCCTTTCTGCTCTTGTTGCATTTGCTGTCTTCCACTGCCGTGAACTGTTGCTCTTCTGCCCTGCCAGCCTGCTTTGGAGACAGCTGATTATTGACTGAGACCTCCACAAACTGTGAGGTAATAAACCTTTTCCTTTTTCATTTTGTGCACTGGGTATTTTGCCCCAGCAACAAGAGAAAGGTAACTAAGGTACGTGCCATTCTCCTGGAGGAGCCACAGTCAAATGGAAAATACATCTTAAAGAATTGTCTTCCCCATTAATGCAGGATATGTAGTGTAAATTGCCCTTGGGTCAGACTACAATTTGTTACCAACTAATGTTTTGTTGACTACTTTCTACTACTTCCCACTAGAATATTGTTTCAGATTTCTTTTGAAGTATGTATCACACAAAAGGTAATAAAACCTCAGCTAAAATTATCACACTAGAAGGCTACTAAGACTTGGGAAGCATAAGAACTGGCCAGTTGCTCAGCTCCACTATGGCTGAAGTGACATTTGAACCCTGGCCTTTTACCTCTCACACCATGAACTCTCTACCTGCCCAACATGGACAGACATGTCTGTGACCTCTGGTTTTCCCGGTGTACACACTGTCTATTCTGACTGTTTTCCCATGTTTACCTAATCCTCGCAGTTCATGGTACCTGCAGCCAGCACTCAAACCGAGCATGGTGGTGTGTGTTTGTCCCCCCTGCTGGGTATCTAACACGCCTGCATCAGCGCAGTGCAGAAATGAGCTGCCTTTATTTTACTGACTCCATCTCCACCTAGACCACAGCCGAAGCAGTACCATCTCTGTGGAAGCTTCTGTTTCTTCTCATTCTAAGGTCCCAGGTCATTTCTCCTGTTGTAAAATGATCATGAAATTCCACTTTCCATGAAGTCTTTTCTGAATTGATCAAAGAGCAAATTTTGATTCTCTGGTCTATCAAGGTTTTAGTCAGGAATAGCTGAACATTCAGGAATTAATCCAGCTGCAAGAGCTTATGCCAGTGTAGCTTTTTCTTACATACCAAGATGCTCATAAGTAGGTTCTTTTTTTTTTTTTTTTTTTCCGGGACCGGGGATCGAACTCAGGGCCCTAGTGCTCAGCGGCAAGCACTTAGCCCACTGAGCTGTACGTTTTTGCTTCTTCAGTTTAAAGACGTAGAAGCCAATGGCACCGCTTTCTTCCTCTTTTCTCCTTCAGAGTTATAGGAAAACTGCTGCAGCTCTGCTACCACTGCTTCACCAGTGCGGTGAAAATGAACAGAGCAGACTTTCCCTGCCTGGATGAGAACAGGAGCTTTTCCCAAGACTACGCATCAGATTTCCCTTCTTATAGTAGCTAGAACTTTCACGCGCTCAGTGCTAACTGGAAGTTGGCTAGGTAATTGCTGGAAAGAGTGGCATAGTTAGCCACACAAAATTGTCTGTGCCAGTCACTGAGCCAGATTAATTGCACTTTCTTACCATGCAAACATCATAACAACTGTTTATCCTCTCACAGTCAACAAACAAAGGCTAATTATGAGGCTGTTATGTGTAAGGCATTATGTTCACATTATCAAATATATAGAAGTAGACCAGGAGCAGAAGAGGTAAATTAGTAACCAATATAACAGATAGGACCCTGTCTTTGATTACCTTAAACACTAGACATGGATTTGTGGCACTGAATCCTCAGAGAAAACAAGCACTTTAAAAACTAGCAAACCAACTGGCTGCGGCAAATATCTACAGTTTTTATTATATGGTACAAAAATTACATAAGGAGAAAACTGTAACAGGGTTGAGTCGGTCACCATAGAATGATTTTTGTAAGAAATGATAGAAGCCATATTTAAATGGTAAGGACAAAACATGTTTGGTTCAGAACAGTTCTTTCAAAAATATCTATGATCAAGTAAATGGATCAATAAATGTTATGTAAGCATCTGCTCACAATATGTCCATTCATAAATTATTTATAAGTAGTGTACAATATTTTATCAATAAAATATAGAGACAATAATGCACATAAACAGTTAAAAGTTTAAAAGGAGACTCCAAAGTAAAGGATACACATCTATTACAAAGTATAAAATAATATGTTTACAGTGAAGAAACCCTACCAGACATAACCTTTAAAAAATGGTCAACAAATGAGAGGATTAATTGTCTGACTAATTTTGCATGTCTGTATATGGGTTCATACATTTACACTTCGAAGATATCAATGGATAAAGCAATAACCACTGTTGAGACCATGTCACCTTGTCTATAGATTAGTTGTGATTGTACTATTTTTTATGCTAATTGGTGTCTGTTTGTTAATGTTTTTCTACTTTTTTTTTTTTTAAATTAAAAAAAAATGGTCAACATTAGCATTCACACTAATGAGCAATACCAAGTCATGTGACTTCGGGTACATTGGATTGACAAGAGGGGAATATCACTTCTGTAGAATTTCTGCTGAAGAGGCATACTCTGATTTTAAGCATGACAAAACATCACAGGAGCTCATCTTAAGGATCATTCCGAAAAGTACATGGCTAATATGATTTGAAAACATCTAGTGGGACCGGAAGCATACCTCAGTGGTAGACTAACTGCTTAGCACGCTTGAGGCTCTGGATTCAATCTCAAGCACCAAAATATTAAAATATTAAATAAGTAAATAATAAAATGCCAACATCATGAAAGGCAAGAAGCTCAAATCTCTGCCAGACTGGAGAAAAATAAACTAACATTACTACTAAATGCAGTGTGGTATCGTATTAGGTCCTTAATAAAAACAGAAAGGGGACACTGTGGGAAAATATGAAACATTGAAAGTATGGTATTTCCATGAGCTCACAGCACTATAGCAATACTAATTTCTTGGCCTGAAGACCTGTACTAATGTTAACGTTTGGAGAAGCTGGTGAGCATCATGCAAGAATCTTTCATACCGTTTGCAACCTTTTCCAAAATGAAAAGATAACTGGTAACAAAATAAGACCTTTGGAATGTACAAATAAAAATTCTTGCTTTTTACCCTGTGATGCTCTGCTCACTTTCTGATCTAGTATGTTTGCTCTATTCACATGGGGAGCCTAATAAAGCCAGAGAAGGAAGCCAGAAACACTCCCACACGGATGCAGCTTTTGTGGATGGTGCTTTTACAGCATATTTTAAAGCAAGATAATACTTGACAAAAGATCCCACTTCTAAATAACTAGAATGAATCTAAGTATCCAATTGTAGCAAAGGTTGTTAAACTTAGAGCAAACCCAAATACTCTGTCGCTTCTGTCATTATGTTGTGTAGCGGAATACTTAAAATCTTGTCGTCCTGTAGAAAAGTGTTTCATGGTCTAATTAGCTTAGTCAAGGCAAGGTGAGATTAGGGCCCGGATTAATTCAAATTCCTTGAGTCTTAGTTTAAAGAGGATAAGAAAGAACACTCAGCAAGAGAAGGTTCTGAGATTCATTCTGAGGATTATAGGTTCAAAGAAACTGACTTGTATTGACGCATCAGATAGTACAAGTGGAGAATATCACATAATATTTTGTAGTATTTGGTAATCATTATGATTCTCATGATTTTTATTTTTGTTATCCTTGGTAAATTCTCCAGTGTGGTTAACAATAAAAACCTAAACATGCCAATGGTCCGTGTGCCTATCTTCAGTCTCAGCAAGGAAGCTATGAGGTGGGGAGAGGGTGTCCTTCCCCACGGCCATGCTGGGATTGGTGGATTGGGGCTGTTGCCTGCTTGGGATTCTTAAAATAAAAGTACTGAGCCCTCAAGCCTGTGTAGTACCCAGCCAGACAGTGAAAACTTGGAAAAAATTTCGGTTTCTGTACTTACTTTCTTCACTCTAAGTAGTTACACTTCTCTGTCTGCTTTGTTTAAGTGGTACAAAAATAAGTCATATAATCCAGTAACTGCTTTAGAGGCAAGCCAGGAAGAAAAGATGGGAAGGTTTCATCCATTGCCCTAGAAGAAGACAGCAGACGCACAGAGAGGTAGGTAAGAGGGAGCAGGAGCCGCAGGAGAGGGGCTTGACTGTGGCAGACCTTTAATCCTCACAACTGCTCTTCTTGTGCCCGAGGTCAGTCCACAGGACAAACATCTCAAAACTGGACATCAAGCAGTCTCTAGTGAAGAGTGAGGAGCAACAACATGGAGAGAGGAATGATGATTGTGCCCAAAGGGCCTCCAAACGCTTTCTTATGAGAAGTATCATCTGAATGGAAAACCAAGGGAAGGCTGAAGCGGTAACCGTACCTATGGAGAAGGGCCTCTTCCGTACACCACAGCAAAACGTGGAATTAGAGAAGGCCTTCTGCTGCGTCCATCTTCGGAGATGGCAGCCATTGTCCAACCTCCTAACATTTTAACATCTTTGTTCTGGGACCACAGAAAATATACTGGAAACCCTCGTCTGCAGGTAGTAAACACAGCCTCAGAGTCTCTGCTGATTCCATCCTGCATCACCACTTGCGCCTGAGAGATTTGCTTATCAAATGCTGACGATGGAGCAGAGAGGTAATCGTTTCACTGCATTTCACAAAATGAATGAAATGCTTGGTTATCATTTATAAGAAATAGACAGAAGTTATTGTAACAGGAACCCATTCAAAAGAATGGGATTGGTATGGAGATCACAAGTTTGGGTTGCATCTTGCCCTAGTCTCTGTGTGGTATAATGAAACTCTGATAAGAAGAGAAAGACAGGCCTGCTGGGACTCACTTGTGCTATGCAGTCTGGTTCAGTAAAGCCATCTATTCTGCCATCTGGGAAAGCTGAGTGTGGAATGTTCGACAGTTGACAATGCTGGCCTAGTATAGAGGTCTTAGGCAGGGAAGAATGTCCAAGGAGCACAAGGGAAAAAATAACGTCCTACGGAACTGAACTTAAAAATGTCGATTACATGTATGTGAAATGTCAAATGAATCAAAGCAGCAACATATGTAAAGGATCAAAGCATGGGTGGAAGACAGGTAAGGGTATTGAAAGTAGACTAAAATAATCTAAGATTATGACTAATTTTTTCCTTGAAGAAGAAAAACAAACATAACATAGACTTTTCCATATTTCAATATAAATTTCAAAGTCAATACACCTTCCAATTTAAATCCATATCCCCAAGAAATTAATTTTGTTTCTGATCTTCTGTGAAAGTAAGTCAAATAATCATCTCATTTCACATGAAGTTCTTAAGCTTTTGTTGGGATAAAAAGAAACTAAATTTTCTAAATTATAATCTGATAGGCTATTTGAAGACTGACGTGTAAGTGGCATTTTGTTAAAGCTATAAAAGTTTTCATGCCACAGCGAGCTGTTTGTATCTAAAGGTTTGCCGTCACTGGTGCAGGGGCTTCCCCTTCCTGCTAATCTCTCCCTTTCCTCCTCCATACTTAGTCTCCCATTACCCTCTTTTCCTCATAGTAGAAGTGCACATGAAGCAATTACATCATCATTTCCTAAGCACTAGTATGTGCCGGGAACTGTACTCAGTTCTGTGGATGTGTATTTTTAATGTATATTTTCAATTGATTCTTCAGGTGAAATAAAAGTTAATGAGGCACAACAGATATTCAATGTGCGTTAACATGGAAAGTTTGATCTTTTCCCTTATTCAGCTTCAATATCTTTGAGTCTTATTTAGCAACAAGAGTATTCCTCACTCCATTCTGTTCTTTCAGTACTTCATTTGCCAGCATGTAACATCCACCCCTTCAGACCATTCACAGTTGGGTGCCCACACTCTAATTTAAATGATATATTTAAAATATGTATTTATCATATTATCTGAAAACTGTTATATTTATGGATATAGCATTTTAAAGAAACTTCTTTCTATTGTTAAGAAATAACCAGGGTGTGTATAGGCATGGGATGCTTACTGTATACCTGATACTGTATCAAGAACTTCATATGAAAATTCTATTCAATCTTCACAGAATCCATATCAATATTCAGTGAGTTGTGGGTATAGCTCAGGGGTAGAACATGGTCTTAGCATGACTGAGACCCTAAGTTCAATTCTCAGCACCAAATAAACAATACTATTCCCAATATTATTCTCATTTTATAAATAAGAAAATTGAGCTTAGAGGAATGTGATAAGCCACTCTGTCACTATGACAAACTACCTATGATAAACATCTGGAACGAAGAAAGCTTTATTTTGACTCATGATTTCAGAAGTTTCAATCCATGCACACTTGGCTCCGCCCCTTGGGCCTGCGGTGATGTAACATAAGACCCCTCCCACACAGCTAGTACATTTCAGTTTGTTAGTTGCCCAGATAATCGTTCCAAATACAGTTCCATTACTTTTGTCTCTTAGAAATGGCTGGTCACTGTGATGCATAGCTGGTCAGTACAATGCATATCATAAGAACCAATCCCCAACTGGCAAGCCATTCTGCCTCTGTACTTTCTGTGTGCTTGTCCGACATAAGCGCTAGGCCACCAGAGATAGAGGCCTGATATTTTGGGAATGATCCCAGTCAGTGCCTGTCAATATAAGCAAATCTGCCTCCAAATCCTGGGTGTCATTTTAGTGTTTCTGTTTGCTGTTGCAATGAGGCTGATCATCATGGCAGGGAGCATGTGATAGAGCAAAAGCAGTCCACATCACGGTGGCCAGGAAGAGACATCCTATACCTGCTTCAAGAGTGAGCCAGCAATGAACCAATTTTTTTCTACAAGGCTTCTCTTCCTGCGAATTTCACCACCTCCCAAAATTTCAACATATGGGCCTTTAGGGTCCAAACTCTAACAAGGGGATAACTAAGGACAAACAGTTAGTAGGAGATCAGGTTAGATTCAATTAGGAAGACCAACTGTATCCCCAGTCTAAGCTCGTTGCCTTCTCAGCGGTTATAAGCCTAACTGTAACATGCTATCTTGGGAAGTATTTTATTTAAAAAATCTGGAGCCTCTGCACCACTGTAGAATCAGAATCTGAGCACCCTCAGTTCCACAGATTTACCCAGACTGGCTTGTAACCAAAGGTGTTGTGGCTTTCTGCCTCCCACTAATAGAAACTAATTTGGAGCACAATTTTATGCCTTTCTTATTAATCCTGAAATCTTTTTTCCTGAACATGAATTCTAAATGTGTGGCAGTTTGTACTCAGCTTTCACGTCACCACACCATCAAAGCCCCTCTTGCTGCTTATCTGACAGGCACAAGCCTCCCTCCTCTCTCACTGTTTTAAGAGGAGTAACTGCCAGGGAGTGAGATAAAGAAACAGTTTCTCTCTGTGGTTTCCTGTTCCTCGTCCTACTGCATCTTTTTTCTGCTACTCTCTTCTTTTGCTATGTGAACTAAGCAAACAGAGAAAATAGACAAAGGTAGTCTAGCATAATCCCACTGAGATCTTAAAGCAGCCAGGGGCTGAATACTTAGAAGATATTTTTAAAACTTCTATACTTTTACCCTAAAGAAATGCCGCCTAGCCTTTTGCCACTTAAATCTCTAGTTGGACGTAGCTTAATTAACATGCTTGTAAGATAACAAATATTAAAACTACCCTGTAGCTGCAATCAGTTGCTGTGTCAGTGCTGAGTAGCCTGTATCTTTCCTAACTTGGTCAGGGAGTTAGTAAACGATATTTCTGAGCAAACCTGAAAACGGAGGGTAGCACTCTCTTTCACTCTTCCATTGCGTGTTCTTTGGCCAATGCATTTATTTCCTCTGGGCTTTCGAATTTCTCCTTTGTAGAATTTAAGGCTTATACTGGATGATGTCTAAACTTATATTCCAAATACTATTATTTTATCACCCTATTGAAATATTAAACCAGGCATGGTGATGCATACCTGTAATCCCAGCACTCAGGAGGCTAAAGCAGGAGAATTGCTTTTAGTTCAAGGCAAACCTGAGCTACAAAGTAAGCTCAAGGCCAGCCTGAACTGCATAGTGAAACCCTGTTTTTTTAAAAAAAGACAAACAAAATTTACAGAATCTTTGATGTTTTTATTTCTCCTTCAAGTGCTTGTACTTGTGCAGAAGGGAGAGGGGCTGATTGTCAGTAGTTCTCAATGGAAAACATTAAATTACTGCTTACTTGATTATCACTGAAAAGAAGATATTATATTATAAAAGGTAGTTTGCAAAGTAAATGAGGTTAAATACCCATTGCATTCTTGATCATTTAGATAGCATTTAGATAGATATTTTAGTCTGAGCCAACACACTTGTGAAGGACACTGATAATCTAGATATGGAAAATCATATCATTTGCATGAATCATCTCTGTGAAATTCCAATTTTTATATATATATATATATATATATATATATATATATATATATACACACACACACACGTGTGTGTGTGTGTGTGTGTGTGTGTGTGTGTGTGTGTATTTATATATTTTTAACTGAAACCAAACTCACAACCTCATGCTTGCCAGGCAGGTTCTGTGCTGCTGACCTAAATCCCCAACCCTCCAATTTATTTAATAGTGTTTCTGAAAACAGAACCCAGTGTAAGCATTGGAAATTAAAAAGAAATTGTTTTGAATTTGATAAAAAAGAAACATTATAACAATAAGATTTTCAAAAATTTAAATCAGTTTATTTGAAAAATACATATTTCCATATCACTGACCATTTATAACAGTGGCTGAATGGGCAATGATTATGGATTTTCTTACATACATTTCCATTTACCCAGCTTCCTACCAACACAAGACTGGAGAGTACACGCATATCACCCCAGCCCCCTGCAGCCAAGTGATAACTAGGCCATTCTTTTCCTTACCTGAAGAAATCAGGAGACAGATAACAAAAATCTACTTTTGTTTCTTTCCTTGGAAGAATTTATAATTAATATATCCACAGTCTCAAAAGGTATAGCTGGCCCATAATTTATGTATAATTCTAACTTTCTCAAAATCATGTCTACAAGTGAAGGTCACTGTGCATGTCTGCCATCAAGCAGAGCCCCTTTCCCATGGTTACAAATAATCTGGTCTCTATTCTTACAATTTTTAAATTTGTTATCAGTTTTCCCTTGTTTAGAAAACAACTTCACAATTTTATAAGAAAATTGAGAGTTCTTAGAAACAGGAATTACTATACAAAAAATGCTTTGCAAAAATCCAGATTTCTTGAAATCATATTTCAAGGACAATCCACAGGGCTGGGGAAAAATAAATGCAGATTTAGATACTTGTATTAGACAAGTCGTTAAAACACATGGTCATCTCCTAGAGAAATAGATGTTCTTTAACCATTTACACTGGCATTTAAGGAACTCAATGTGATTTGCCCTTCCATTAGCCAAATAATTTGTGATCACTTGAAAATCTCTTTCATGTAATTTAAAAATATTTTGTTGGCTTTCAGGGTTTTCTGGACGCTTTTGCTTTTACATCAAATCAAGGGCCACCCTAACATCCCTCTCCTCTTAGACAAGACAAAGTACTCAACCATGTTTTGTGAATCATGGTTTCTAAATGACAGACAAAACTGACATGCTTTCAGGACATACATTAAGAATACAAATGTTCTTTTCAACAGTTAATAAGGAGAGGGAAAAATGTTTCCTCCTTATAGAATAGAAAGAATTAAAATGATGAATCATAGCACTCATTTGAATTTCATATTTTTTAGTGCTTCTGAATTAGTAGTCAACAATGGAGACTAAGCATGTTAGAAAAGAAATGAAGGTTTCATAATCAAATTCCTGGGGTTTTGTTTTTCAGGGACTGATTAATACTGGTGAGTGTGGTGGTGCTTCAGGTAGATAGATGTTCAGTCCAGGAATAAATGACACAAATCAAATTTAAAAATTGTGTTTTTAAAAATATATTGACCCTGAATCCTAGATAAAGGTTCATAAAAAGAAAAAAAGCCCTTGTGTTCATTGAAGCATCTCTGACAAGGTATTTTTAGGTTACTGTTCTCCACATGGTGAATTTAAATGTATCTTAACACCAACAAATTCTTTATTTCCACCCTCATAGACTGAGGGACCTTCAACCACACTGACCTTTCCCCACCTCGGAAGCCTGTTTACACCACAGGACCTGATGAATGAGTTACACCAAGGACATAATAATTCCAGATCAGATCAAAATCTCTTTCATGTACCTGAAAGACCTTTTGATGGTACTCAAGAAGTTATAGGTTATTAGAGTGTCGGGTATTAACCATCACAGGCATGCTTGCATTTTGAAAGACTTATGACCTGAGTTCTCTGCCTCTTTTGCAGAATACTGCAGTCATCTTGAGGGAGATGGACAGCCATGGATGGAAAAAAATACCTCTCCCAGAAGTCCTAAATCCAAACCACATGCAAAAGTCAACTGTGAGCTCCTGCTTTCAAAATTATAGCACTGCTGCCACTTCCTCAGG
>PVLD010009886.1:0-74069 GCA_004027595.1 Dinomys branickii | reverse complement strand
CCGAGGCTCAAGGTGCTCACAGAGGGCGTTCAGGGTGAGAGCCGAAGCCCAGTAACTCAGTTCATGCTTCCTGCTTGATGCTGGAGTGAGAAGGGCGTGGTGTCGTGTGAGCCACCTCCATCTGCAGCTCTCTCTTGCTGTTGTGCTCCAGTTCCCGTTTGTTCCTTGGCTGGATCCCTGGGAGTTGCTGTGGCTCTGGGGCCACTGCCGATGCACCCCACCGCTCCTCACTGGCAGCCACCCACAGAGTGGAAAGGCAGGAGGCCACAGCCTCGAGGAGGAAAGGTTTATTTAGCTTTCAGTTCATGGAGGTCTCAGTCCATATTTGGCTGGCTCAGAGGCAGAGTGGCACATGGCAGAGGGCAAACTGTTCATGGCAGCAGAGCACAGCAAAACCAACCAGCAAAAGGGACGAATGGCTGCAAGCAGCCTCTGCTCTTCCCTTACATTGTAAACAGCCTACCCCCGCCCAGGGGCCGTGTAGCTCTCACACAGTCTCCATGCCTTCCTCTTCCACAGGCTCAGGATGTGTACAAAGTAAGCACCCTGGCTTCCTACTGAGTCACTCAGTCAAACCTCTGGACTCCCCAGGTTGACACAATGTATCAACCATAACAGGATGTTACACAGAGAAATATTTGTAAGTATATGAATAGGCATAGATTGGTGTGCATACATACCTTCCTTGCTCGGTCAGCTGAGAGGGTCTAGAAGTAATCACACTCCAGTAGCAACCACAGCCCTGGTGGCAAGCAGGATACCTGCCACCCAGTTCTTGGCATCTAATACAATGTTCTAGTAAGAGAAACTAAGGATCCTTAGAGAACTGGTTGGTTCTAGGATGGCACAGGAAGTATATGAGATAACCCTGGAGCATCTTGTAATACCAGAAAGTAAGGAAGTACTTTAAAAAAAACCTCACAATAATGGAAGGTGCCAATGGGACACTGATATAAGTAAATGATTGAATCAATAATGGGGCAGAATAGGATAGACTAATCTCTTTTATTTTATTTATTTACTTATTTATTTATTTTTTTGCGGTACTGGGGATTGAACTCAGGACCTTGTGCTTGCCAGGCAAGCACTTATTCCACTGAGCTATATCCCCAGCCCTGGATAGACTAATCTCTCATGTTGAAGAATTCCAAATAACTGATGTAAAGAAGGGGGAGGTGAAGCATAATTCCCTACTCTCTAATTTGGGGTTGGTACAGTTACTTTCTTCTAAAGAGACTAGTAAGGGAAGGCGGAGAAAAGAATAACTTTACATTAGAGAGGCCTGGGAAGTGGTACCTGAGATCCAGTGACCAAGGTCAGTGTCAGCAGTGATGAGTCATATCCGTAGGATGTACCCTCGATATAATGTGACGTGAATGGCACTTTACCTCTGTGACTCCCCCTAAAACGCACATAGCCCCAGTCTAATTATGAGAAAGCATAAAACACCTTGTGGTTAGGGGCATCCTACAGAATATCTGACCAGTACAAGTCAAAACTGCCAAGACACCAAAACCAAAGAATCTGAGAAGCTCTCACATGAACAACTCCTGATGACTAGATGAATGTGCTCTCTTGGATGAGTTCCTGAAAGATAAAAGAGACATTATGTAAAATAGGTAAAAGCCGAGGAAATCTGGCTTCCAGCATGCTTGGACTTTAGTTAATACAAATGGGTCAACAATGGCCTGTGACAACTAAGGTATTAATAACAGTGGAAACAATAGCAGGAGTACATGAGAACTCAAACGTGCCATGTTCGCGGTTCTTTCGTATGTCTAAAACTACATTCAGTAAGTAGTAAGTTGTGTTTCTCTTGGTACTGGGAATCGAACTCAGGATCTTGCACTTGCCAGGCAGGTGCTGTGCCACTGAGCCATCTTCCTGGCTACGTTAAATAAGTTATTTAGAAAAAAGTTTGCTGCATCTTTGGTTCTTAATAGTAAGCTGGTAATAAGACTGGATCACGACATGCTTGCTCTTCTAGAGGTTGTACAGTGGTTGTACAGAAGGTTGTACCTTCTAGAGGTTGTACAGGTTTTCTCTAGTTTGCAAGCAGCAGACATCCACTTTGATTAATTTGCACAGAAAACGTTTATTGTAAAGCACTGAGTAGCACACCAAGTCCACAAGTACCTAACACCAGGCTTGGAGGGTAGGCCGCTGGGACAGTGCTAGAAGCCAGGCCACAGGCCTGTGGAGACCCCACTGTTGCTGCCATATTCCCACACATCACTTTCCTGCCAGCCCTCCAGTGTTAGATTCAGAGGGAGCCACCAGATCTGCCTCCTGAGGAGGCCTCTGTGGCTTCCATAGCTACCAAAACCCTTGCCAGCTTGTGCTCCGTGGAATCCCTCCTTCTCTGCTTCATTCACTTACTATAATTCACATCAGGGTGAGCCTGAGACCAGGACAGGGCTCTTCCTGGTCCAAGGGACATCCAGATATGAATGACTTCCATTCTCCATTTCTACAGTAAGAAGAGGGAGAAACACAACAGTGAGCTCAAAGTTGTGAGTAATTGGTGTTTCCTTCCATGTACAGCACAGACAAAGCTAGGCAATGAGCTGAGGGAACTTATATCAAATAGAAAATGGCACTGTTGGAGAGAAATAAGTACTTCATGTATGAAGATAGATGGCCAAGTGCATTCTACTGAACCAATCTCACATGGGACCAATACATCTCTTAGTAAAACCACTGCAGACAGACTTGCAGGGAGTTACGCTGAAGAGAACAGTCCTTCTGTTTTCTTTAGGTCAAGCACCATTTCTGTGGAACCTTGTAAACAGAACTATTATCATTCAGAATTCATCTGCACTGAGCTTAAAGATTTATGCTTTACTGCACTGAGAAGAAGGTACACAGAGAGAACCGAAGTCTGTCACTGGAGAACTCAGATTTTGAGTGTGATCTGCCACTTTTTCCAGTTTGTGACATTGAGAAAGGTTTGTTTTGGAGCCGTAGCCATTCACACCCTTCTTTGTGTACAGTAGCTCTACCAGAGCTCTCACTGCTCTGTCCTTGAATTATCCACTAGTGCAGCCATCAGCCCACTGCACTATGTCCTTCTCGGCCAGCTCTGGCCCCCTGGCACGCTGTACGCCCTCCAGGCAGTTTGAGTGGGTGAATGCAGAAGGTGGGCCACTGTTACCTGCCCTGTGAGTGCCGCCCATCAGTAGGAATTGCTATTGAAAATCTTTTGTGAACTGAAATCAAAGAGATATGGATTTTTTGCCATTTGTTATCAGCTTAACTCTTGGGGATAATAACTCTTCTGAGTCTCAGACTTTCTGTTAAAGAAAAGTGAGACCAATAGTAAGATAGAGTTAATGGGTTGCCCAAAGGAAATTCCCACCTCCCTTCTCTTCTCACTGTTTCAGAGAATAAAAGACTAAATGCCCTGTTCCTTAGCCTCCCTTCTAGCTAGCAGTACCCTTATAATACATTTTGGGCTAAAGGTGTAAGAGAAGGAAGATGTGGAAAAGATACTCTTTCCGTAGTAAGAGATAAGTACAGGAAAGAGTGACTCATATCCACAGTCCCTGCTCTACTTTTTGTCTTTAAATGTAGATGTGAGGCCCAACAGAGGTCTCTCAACAATGAAAAAATAAGCCCAAGGAAGAGTGGCAGAGAAGGTCATAATCCCCGAGGCCACTATTGGACAGCTGAGCTAAGGCCAGCAACCAAGCTCCTCCTGCTGTTAAGTCGAGGAGAGATGCCCTCCTGGCTCACACCACTGTCGCCTGGGATTTTGCTACATACGGCTTAGAGTATCATAGCCAATAAATTTGTCTTTAGGGCGGTGGTGGAGATTAATCACGACCACCCATGTGCGGTGCATGCTCACTCCAGGGGAACTCACTGCTACTGCTGTGGGCATAGCCCCGTCCTCGGGAGCTCAGAGAAGCTGAGAAGACAGGAGGGAGGTGAGAGGAAGAGGAAGATGTGAGGGAGGAAAGAGCAGAAAGGAAAAGGGCTAGAGGAGGTGAAGTGGGAGGCAGAGAATGGCAGAGCAAAAGGGCAAAGAGTGTGGAGGGGATTAAGTATGGCGGTCAGAGAAAGGAAGGATGACAGAGAAGGGACAACCCCCCACAATGAGCTGAAGCAGGGTGGCGAATAACTCAGCCAACAGTTGACTTAAGGAAAATAGAACAGCATTTCTTGTACACCCGGGTTCTAGACTAAGACTCGTCCGTGCTAAACTGCTGTGCCAAGTTTCTGTGAGCATTTTAAAAAGTGATACATGTGAAAGAATTCAGCATGTGGCAGGCATTTAACGAATGTTTGCAGGATCAAACTATCGAGCAAAAACTGGCAGGTGCAAAGGGGCCCAAGAGCCTAGTTCCCTTCGATCCTTTTCATCCTTCCCTGAGTGGATCTGCTGGCCTGGAAGCTGAGTGCCTACACTTCTCGTAAGTAGAATTAGCAAGGGGAGTTGAAAAGGTCCAAGTTTTCATACAAAACACAGCACTGGATATAACTTTAAAAAGTACAAGCCTATCTCTGTGGACCCTGGCGACCTGTTTTTTATTTTAAAGAGAAAAGAACAAAAGCAAATAAATAAGCACAAAAATATAAAAAAAACCCACAAATTTTTCTGAAATGATACAGAATTTCAAACAAGGTGATAGGAAATTAATGATGATTGTTTTATTACATATTGCCATCTTCATATTGTTTACTCAGATAACCAGATATAGGCATGTAAAATTAATCAAACAATTAAACATTAACCTTTCCTTTCAATAAACTAATAGAAATTAATAGTGCAATTATCTTAGCTATCTTGTGTGTGTGTGTGTATATATATATATATATATATATATATACACACACACACATGTATATTCATATGTTTTCCCTTCATTCTTTCTTTTCTCTTTTCTCTCATCTCAGTTCTTTCCTTTTGAGCAGTCTCTTTCCCTTTCACTATATCTATTGTACCTTTTGGATCTTATTTACTCTTTCAGATTCTTACACTAGGGAGACAATATGGTGTTTACACATGCAGGTCTGATTTAGTCCACTTATGAGTATGGTCACTAGTTGCATACTCTGGTGACATTTTTAAACTGGATTCTGCAGTGCAAGGAAGTACTATACAGTGACTAAAAACACTACTGACATGCTGATCCAATGTAGGTTTTACTCTAGGTAGCAACAAGCCAGCGGGGATTAGTACAAAACAGTTGTAAAATTCATTCTGGGGACATTTGAATAGAAACTTGCTTCTAATTATTTTCTTAGTAGGAATGATAGTATCTGGTAATACAGGAGTATGATCTTATTCTTGGGAGATTGTCTTAGTCTTCTCATACTTCCATAGCAGAAGTCCAGAGTCTGGGGGGCTTAAATGAAAAAACACTTATGTTCTCACAGTTTTAGAGACTGGATGGAAGCCCAAGATTAGGGCACCTGCGTATTTGGTCGTGGTCTGCAGACCTTCTTGCTGCGTCCTCACATAGCAGGAAGAGAGCACAAAAGCTCTCTGGTCGCTCTTTTCATAAGGATGCTGGTTCCATCATAAAAACTCCACCTCCGTGACCTCAGGTAAACCTAATCCTTCTCCAACTCCCTGCCTTCAAACACCATTACCCTGGAGATGAAACCTTCAGCACATGAACTTGGGGAAGATGCAGTTGAATCCAGCAGAGATGTACATTGAAATACCTAGGGATTAGAAGTCCTGATGTAGGGCTGGGGATATAGCTCAGTGGAATAAGCGCCTGCCTAGCAAGCGCAGGGTCCTGAGTTCGATCCCCAGTACCGCCAAAAAAAAAGAAGTCCTGATGTCTAGAAATTATTTCCAGTGATTTGCAAAAAAATTAAGAGATAGAAATATTAAGCAATTGTGAAAAAATCTAAGAAATAGAAAAACAAAACAAATGTGGAAAAATATGAAAGTAGATAATAAATTCATTGAAACTGGCAAGCTTGACTTATTCCTGTGTTTCTCTTCAGTCACCCATCACTTCCTGCCCAACACATTCAGTCTGCCTGGTACAAGGTAGACACTCACTATGTGTGTTAGACTAATATTAAAAAATAAAGTTATTCCTATCTGCTAATATCTGCATAAATAAAAGTATAGACACAGCTGTAAGCCATTTGCTAAGAAGCACTCACAACTAATCTCTTTCTTATGTAGACATAGCTTAAAATCTTAACATAGACTTTTTGTCCCAGAGTCAAGTATCAAACAAGAACCCATTTGTTCTGTATCCCAAGATGCTCCAACCTGGCCTTTAACCTCCAAAGGCTCTGCTCTCTGAGCCCACCACACCCTTCCCCATCTCTGGGCGCCGAAGCTCTCACTGGGAACCTCCGCCAAGTAAGGCCTTGGGAGCAAACAATGCGGACAAAAGCATTTCGGTGGAAAGCCATACACACATATTCTGTACTTTTAAAATTGGCAAATCATATATTTATTTGCAACTAACTTGTAAAACCTGAAATAACAAAAACATTACTCAAGAAGCAGAACAATGAACCCTACAACATTATGTGAGAATGAGACATTTTTAAAACGCTAAGCACTTTCACATTCTTAAGTGTCCTTTCATTGTATTGTTTTGCCTTTGGAGCCAGCTGACCATGCACTGACACCAGGAGCCAAAATAAACTTCTTCTCCTTTAAGTGTGGGTGACGGGAACCCTGGGCAAGTAACTGAGGGAGCACTGTGTGAGGGCTTACTGTGCAGCAGGCACAGTTTAACTGTCACAACCACACTATGAGGCTGGTGTCCCCATTTTACACAGGAAGACGTACAAGCCAAGAAAGGGCCTAGAAAGAGAATAGAGTCAGACCCCATGTCTGTTCACCTCAAATGCCCAAACTTGTACCTGCAGCTCTACGCACCCTCCTACTGTGTTTTTACTACAAAACTAGAGTCTATCATACAATCCCCTATTGCTGGACTATTATATTGTTTCCAGCTTGTATTCGTTTTCCATTGCTGCTTAAAGCACAACAGATGAACTTAGTGAAGTCTTCAAACAACACATTTATTCTCCTATAGTTCTGGAAGTCATATATCTAAAAATGAGTCTCCTGGGGTTAACATCAAGACATCGCCCTGGCTGGTTCCTTGTGAAGCCTCCAGGGGAGAGTGTGTTCTTTGCTTCTTCCACCTTCTAGAGGGTGCCCACACCTCTCCACACATGGCCTCATCAATCCAGTCTCTACTTTCACAGTCTGCTCTCTGCTACCCATGGGTCTTCTTTACACAGGCCCTCATGAGTCTATTGTACCCATGTAGATAATCCAAGATAATCTTCCCTCTTAAGATCCCCAGTGTTGCTGCATCTGCCAAGTCTCTTTCACTGTGTGTGATAGCGTATTCACAGATGTCAGGGTTCAGGACGTGGATGTCTCTGAGGAACCATTACCATCCAATCTTTCTACCCAAAATGCTGCACAGGGATCACTGAATGCCCCCTGGGTCATCCTCACTTCACACCTCAAGCGCCATCAGGGATGGCCTCCTGTCTACTCTGACCCTAATGTTGGGAACCAACCACTCATACTGCCCACTAGTTTCTTTCTTTTTTTTTTTTTTTAACAAGATAGATACAATCCATAACAATTACCAATATATACATTCTGCTGGTTCTGTTCCTATAGAAACACTCATATGCACCCTATTACAATGGCAGTAACTTCAGCTGTGAGCTCAAGGTCCCCAAGACCTGATCACCTCATGAAATTCCACTCTTAATAATATCGTGGTGATTCACTTCCAATATATGAATTTTAAAGTCCAACATTCAAGTTGTAGAAAGTGGAATCAATAATAACTACAACTTTGATGTTCCGTAAGTAATAATAATAACCTTTTACTCATAGCACCTCACCTTGTTCCCTAGCCTTCACACTTTCCTCCTACAACAAACTAAACCCAAAGCAAAAACATTAAACCTAGCTTAGTCTCTTCCAACTTTGTGTAGTTTCTTTCAGGTATGTTCTCAGTTAATTTAAAGTCAGAATCTATCAAGTCTTACATTGCCCACTCAGCTTCTCCCCTCCTATTCATTTCCAAGAAGGTGTCAGGAGAGTGACAGGAACAGTGACCTTCAGTCCTTGTGCTACTGTTGGCTCATAATCCCATCCTGTCTGCCCCTGAAGGGATCAGGTAGATATCTCAAGTCTTCCATAAACTGAAGTCCTAAAAGACACGCTGTAGCTTCTCTATGTTTACCTCTAATCTACAGATCAAAGAGTTCTAGTGGTTCCTCATCACCCACCAGCCGCGTGGGAATTCTTTTCTTTTTCACATGGGAATTCTTGATCTCTACCTAAGAATCACTGTCCATCCAGGAGCACTGTCTCTGTCCCTTCTGTCCAGACCTCTCACCTCTCTAGAGCTGTGTTATGGTCTACATCTAGAATGTGCTCCACGTGTGTGGAAGGCAGTGTGACCCTGGGGGCCCTCTGCTCATCAGTGGATTCATCTGCTGATTGAGTTCAGCAGTTGGGCATGCTGTTAGGAGGTGAGCACTGGTGGGAAGAGGCAAGTCACTGGCGGTGTGACCTGGAAGGGTATATCTCCCTCCCTGGCTCATACCTCTGATCTCTGTTTCCTGGTTGCTATGATATGAAGCTCTCACCATCCAGGGCCTTCCGTCATGCTATTTGTGCATCAAAACCTGCCGACTATGGACTGACACTTCTGAAGCTATGGGCCAGAATAAGCCTGCCCTCCCTCAGTGGGTGTCACATAGTGTGTCTCAGCAACAAGAAAAGTTACTGAGATGGGCTGCTTTGCTGCTGCTGTGCCATGTCAGACCTGGCGCCACACTGAGGGTAGCCTTTTCTGAGAGCTTAGAGCACCAGGTCTGATACCGTTAATTCCTTCAAACTCAAAAGATGCCATCTTCTCCACGTACTTCCTCTGAGGTTCACTGCAATGGCAGCAGTGTATGAACCAGCTATTGCCTCCCTGATGTTGCATTACAAGCCGCATCACACTCCATGGCTTCCAAACACAAGCATTTATCTTTTTCACTTACATGTCTGTCACTTGGCCGGGACAGCTTTGCTTCTGACAGCTGGAGCTGGCTCTCAGTCCAGGCTGGGTTTAAATCCACTTCACCTGACCAGTTTGCCCCAGCTGCCAGAGACACATTTTTCTCACGGAAGGTCAAAAAAGCACAAGCAAGTGTAGGAAATGCATTCACCCCCCAAACATCAGCTCAGATTCCCCTCCCACCGGTCTTAGCTTGTCACTTGGCCAAATTCAACATCAGTGAGGGAGGGAAATGTGTGCATTCTGTGTCCTGTGAGGTCACAACACCAAAGGGAAAAGTGATGTTCAGTGTCTCTTAGAATGTCAAAACAGAGAGATCACCTGCTACAGTTTGGGCCCTAGGCAGCTCCCACGGGCCCATGTAGTCCAGGCCTGGTCTCTAACGTGACATTTGGAGGTGACAGAGCAAGAGGTGGTGTCCAGTGGAGAATGTAGGCCGTTGCAGGCATGGCCTCTTGTGAGACACTCCTGCCTTTGTCATTTTACCTTTGCTTCCTGGCCACCATGAGGGAGCAGCTTCCCCCACCACGAGCTTCTGCCATGATGTACCGCCTCTCCACAGGCCCAAAGGCAACAGGACAACAAGCCTTGGGCTGAAACTTCCAAATCTGTGGGTCAAAATGAGTCTTGCCTCTTTTTAAATTGATTCGCTTAGGCATTTCATTAAAATGACAGAAAGCTGACTAGCACACTACTTCTTCCCAGGGGATTCTTGAGAATTCCCCAGAGAGGAAAATTACCTCGGAGAAGTTTTAAAAGCACGGCAGTGATGAACCAAATGGCTCAAGAGGAAGGGCATCCTGGCAGAGGCTGCCAGTTCTGAAAAGGGACCAAGAAGTGACAGGGCGTGCACTGAGTTACAAAATCTGTTGTGATGGGGCCTGGAAAGGCAGCTCACAGCACAGAGAACCATACAAGGCAGGCTAAGATCCTAAGATCCATGGGCTTCATGCTGCCATGGACAATCTGTGATGGGCTCCAGACCCAGGAAGAGTCCCGTCCAGGTTGAGATACTGAGAAGTCACAAGACTAACAAGCGGGGAGGTAAACAGGGGCCTCCTCACCCCCAAAGCAGCCTGTCCCCATAAGACCCCCACCCTCCTTCCAGCAATGCAAAGCTCCAGGGCCGGTGAACCTTCCTCTACACTGACTCCTCACCTTAGTGACAAAAGAAGGGCAGGGACAACATGGCCCAGTCTCTCCTTCAACAGTCCTGGAAAGAGAAACTGCACCCTCAGGTGTGGCTTAGTTATGAAACATAGGTGGTTCGTAGATCAGCCGTATAAATTCCTAATCTTTACCACATTTATTTGAGTTGGTGACTAGGAATGCGTGGGCAGCACACAAATTTATGGTCAGAAAATATTAGCTTCTTCACAAGGCAACTCTGTGCCCCCCATCACTCCTTTATATTCAGATTATTTTCCCATTCCATCATTTGCAACCAGTTTGCATCACAGACAGATTTTTACAGGTCCGCCCTAGACCTAGGATTTATATGTGCTCATAAACAAAAACCTCAATATTAATCGCAAACTATTTCAGATTCTTGGTTAACAGTCTTAAACATCTTGTATCCCATGGGACTCTTTGCCCTGTCATATGAAGATGATGTTTCAAGATTTATGTTTCCCCAAAGAAGCAAGTAGATCATAAAACCTAATGTATTCCGTGATTTGGAATGATAATTTCACCAAGAAGTGAGTGAATATTTCACTGCGAATTGTTACAACATCCACATCAGTTGTTAATATACTACTTCCCTTTGATTATGCATGCGGCTTCTGTCTATGGAATGGCTCCCACACTCAGCAGGGGCTATGGACAGGTCAGTGGCCGCGACTGGTGGTAAGGACAAAGCAGTGAATGGCTCCCGGGCTTGGGGCAGCAGGGTCATGGACGGAGATAGAAGGCAAGGGGCTATCAAGCAAAGCCACCAGTCCGAGGCAGTGTGCCGATACCAGGAGGGAGAGAACTTGGTCTAGGAGGAGGAGGCAGTGTCAGGGCCAGAGTGAACATGGTATGACCACAGGGATGTCTGTCCTTGGAGATTTGGTAGAGACGGGCAGAGAAATATGCAAAGCCCATGTGCTCATCAGCTTTCCCTCATTATAACAAGTAGCTGAGATAATCAACCTATGAAGGAAAGGCTTATCTGACGCACAGCTGTGCAGGTCCCAGCACATAAGTGGCTGGCCCTTTCCTCTTGGACTTGTGGGGAGGAAGTACCTCATACCAGGAGTGCATGGTGCACCCAAGTCACTCCCCTCGTGATCAGGAAGCAAAAAGGAAGAGGAAGGGATTGAGGTTGCCCAGTCCCCTCTAAGGCACACTCTCAGTGGTCTAAAGACCTGTCACTAACTCCATCTCCTAGTAAGGCCACCGTTGGACCCAAGCCTTTAACACTGGGCCTTTAGGAAACAAGCAATACTGAAGCCATAATAGCCCTGATGCACAGAAATTAACATGCATAGGGAAAAGAGGCAAGACACGGGGAAGCTTCTAGAATGGAGAAGGATTTGATGTAATCAAATATTCTGAGTATTTTTACCATAGTGCTACACTTGAATTATTCCTAGCCAAGTAACAGAGACAGAGACACCGCAGAAAGAATCTTAAAAGGAGACCAGTTAGAAGCCAGAGGAAGAAAACTTCACCTCTGTCCCCAGGGAGTAATCTCAGGAAGCAGATTGTGGTGTCACAGTATTAACCCCATTGTACTGGGATTAGAGGTTGTCTTTGGAAATAGGATCTGAGTGCCTGCATCTTTCCTTCCTAACCAGGTGGCCTAGAGCCTGGCTCACTTCTCCAAGCCCCAGTTCTCATATCTACAGTAAAAGGTAGGTGACGATATGGCCCAGTCTCTCAAGATTGTTATGAACTGAAACAGAATGATGTATGTTCAGCATTCAGCAAAGAGCCTGTGCAGGGAGAAAGTCACTCAGTGTTGGTCTTTCCTATTATCCTAAGTGGTGACAGCTGAAGACCCTTGATGCCAGGATTTACCCCAAGTCAAAATGAGGCCACTGAGTTCTCTGAACAACAAGGCAGTGGGACCCAACCTTCATAGTAGAAAGGAGCCTGAAGGGATTGTGGTAGTGTCACATCCGGGGAATAGGAAAGGAAGGCCATTCGGCCCTGAAGAACTATGCCAGTGTGCAGCGGGAGAAGGAGGTGATAGGAGTGGGGGACCAGGCAGTGGAAATGAGAGAGTCACAGGCGAGGTGGCAAAAGTAGGAGAGAACAAAACGCGCCACAGATGCTGCAACGTCACGATTTCCCTCCTGAACTAACCCACTGTTTCCACAACGCTACACTTCCCTGGGAGAAAGCAGGGCAGAATCACTGATTTCTACATATGTGTGTCTGTGTGTGCAAGTGCAATATTTTTTCGAGAAGAAAGAATATTCTGAATCTCTAATTAATTTCCTCACATCAATCCCAATACCTGAGCGATAAGATGAAATACGGTTTGATCATCTGTGTGTCCATTTATCCATCCATCTACTCATCCATCCATCTGTCCACTCACACTGTGTCTATCAGCCCTGGACCACAGAAGAAACTCAACAGATACTTGTTGAGCAAAGGATGAAATGTGAATGCCAAAAAGATCTGAAGATTGTGAGATTTAACTTAGACTTCTTTGCGGCAATGCAATGTTACAAAATAATCTTGTTTCCATTTACTTCAATGGATAATTCAGAAAATAATTTAGAAAACAAATTCCACCACTTTAACTCCTTTGAAAATCAAATCAATAGATCTTACAGGCAAGACTGGGCCTTGAGGAATTTTATCCATGACTGTCCGCTGCCTCAAAATTAGAAAGGGACATACCCAGTAATTCCACTTTCAGGATTTCAGCCTTCAGATAGAGTGGTCCAAATGTCAAACGACATCTCACAAAGATACTCATGAAAATAAAAATAAAAACCAAATATCCAATAATAGGGGAGCAGAGACATGATAGCATGTCCATACCACGTCACACTGTGCAGTTGTTTTTAACTAAAAGAAGCCTTAAGCATGTTACTAGGCAGTGATCTCCATGATTAAGGGAAAATGAAGGCATGTGAGCACATGTATCTTATATTCTTGGGCCACTCCTGTACGAATGCACAAGAAGCTGGCAAGAGGCTGCCCCCAAATTGGGGGCAGAAGTGGGAAACTGGCTAGATTCCTGTAAACCTTTTTGGACAAAACTAACAAATTTTAATTTCAAAAACCAAATAATAGAGAAAGGCTTGTAGTGACAAAGCAAAGCTCCACTGCCCTAACACTCTCCATCCCCAGTCCCACCCCTCAGTGGAAATCACATTTAATGATTTTGCTTTTCATTCTCTAGTGGTTATCTCAAATAATAGGTTAAACAAGCTATTTCCTGGATGGATAATTTCCCTTATTATCTATTGGTTTTCTGTTCTATTAGTTGAGGGTTTAAACCCTAAACACTCCTCTTGGCCTCTTTAGTGTAGATGTACTATGTATCAGTCAGGATACAGTAGGTAATGCTACAGTAACAAGCAGCCCCAGATCTCAGTGGCTTCTATCAAGACAGGTTCATTCATTCTACATGTCTATTGAAGGTCCACTGGGAGCAGGGAGAGACCAAATCTATATATTGTAATTATTCAGAAACCAAAGCTGAGGAGACAGACACCATTTTCCTCAAAGACAGTCATCATCCACAAGGAAGGGTGATCAACCTGCAATGAAATGCTTTTCCCAGAAGTAATTCATGTCTCCCAAATACACAAAGCAAGGTCCAGAACTGATCCCTTGGTCCTGTCCAACCACAGAAAGTATCCAGAACAAAGAAAAGTGGAAACATCTAGCAAGCAATATTAATGTGCAACACATTTGCAACCTCAGTTTCTTGATGCATTAACTTTACGCGTGGATTTATTGACTCCTCATTTAGAAAGATGGGATTTTTATCACCATCAGCCACTTCCTTTCCATCTTTTCTCCACACGGCATTACTTGCTGCAAAGCCAAGCAGTGTGCTGTAAATGAGTTCCCTTTTTGGTGCATCTAGTGTTACAATTTTGTGCCACCTGGGGGATTTTCAGATGGGTTTTCCCACAGGCCATAAGCTTCAGTTTGCTTTATATTTGCACCAAAATTTAAAAATCAGTGGGAGAGTTGGAAAGCAAAACCAAAGAAATATGGGCCTTGGCTGCCACAAAAGATCATGTGCCAGTGTCAAGGGGGGGCTGCCCATTAGGACATGGAAGCCTGACAAGTAATAGCCACTGCGGAGCTGCCCGTGGGGCCTCGCAGACAGGCTTGCCTGGTCCTGCCGCTGGATTAAAATGTCTGTCACCTTTCCCAGAAAACCCAATGAGGACTATATGTGTAGTTCCCAAATACTATTCAGTTGGGACACTTTTGGGGCACCATAAAGGTCAGCAACAGCCAAAGGGCAACATGTATTGGGGTTGTTTTAGTGGTTTTAGAATCATTGTAGCTGTCTGCATTTATTGCAACAGGGTTAGAGGGACGGAGTGGTTAGAGATACCTAATCCAACATCCCCACCCCACAGATGAGAAAGTCAAGGCCCAAAGTCTTGCAGATGCATTGTCTCCGGGTTCCTTGCACTTTGGGGGTCACTCTTCAGCCTCCCAGTGGCTCCCCATCTCAGTGATCTCTCTCTCTCCCTGCTACTGCTTCCCATGCCAAAGCAGTTTAGAGGAGGCCGAAGGCTGGGAGACGCCAGAAGGGCACAGAGAGCCCATCTCCTGGCCCACTGCACAGAGCAAGGCCAACTTCGGGTTCCACAGGGAGCCTGCATCGCCAAAGCCAGAGTTGTCACCCTGTGACTCTCTACTCATCCCCCTCCCCATCATCCATTGAGTCATTAAATGCTGCTAAATCCCGCTGATCACAGAGCAGCCACCTTCCACTCACGGAGCGAGCATCGCCCACTCCCCACAGCAGAAAGGCTACCGGGAACAAAGGCCTGCAGGGCAAGGCGTGACGATCAAAATTTCATCCTCACACAGCATGCTGATTTAGCAGCTCCTTTGCCTTCTTTTCAACCTGCGATTACCAGGCCAGATGGGACTGGCAGGCCGCATTATCCACCTCTACAGATGAGGCACCCGCGGCTGAGAGTATCAGAGTGGGGTCCAAATCCTGTGCTCTTGACTTCCTAGATCAATATCCTTGTGCCTAAAAAGCCATTCTTAAGAGACCTGGTCTCTAGAGTCAGAACATGCTACATTAAAGGCTTTTAAAAGCTCTTGAGGTTGGGGGAATTCCCATGATCTTTCCTTAACAAAGTTACCCTTCCCAACCTCGCAGATTTCCCAGATGGATACCGTTGTCACTAGGGGAATATGCAATTTGTGGGTGATCATCGCCCTCTTGTGGCCGATAAACGAAGTGCTTTACAATCCTGGCTCCCAGAACAAAGGCGAATGCGCGTGCCCCCCTCCTCTCTCTGATAGGCAGGAGTGCCGGGTCGGTTTTCATTCTGGAGCCTGGGCCGTGGCTGTCGTGGCTCCACTGACTAATGAGATGTACATCAGTTCAGGAAACAGCTGTTGAGGGTCTGAGTGAGGCGCTGAGTCTGAAGGAATGGAATGAAAACTTGATTTACATCAGCTGCTGTGGCTGACATTTGTCTGGGAAGTCTTCTGCCCCCCCAGAGCTGCTCCCTGCTCACAGGAGCAATGTATTAGCACTTGCTCCCCTCACTGCGCTCACCCCACCTTTTCCCACCCCTCACTGTCCCTGATAATATGACTTCCAGGCCCAATCCTCAGGCCACCTCCTGGAATCAGGACTGTTCCCTCCAGCTCCTGTGAATAGATGATCTGCGCAGCTGGCTGTGGCTGGCACCTCTGAGACCTCTGCCGCTTGTCTAAGTGAGCTGGACAGTGGCTGATGTCTGCAAACTCTTAAGTTTCTAAGGACAGGTGTCCCGCTCAGGTCTCACTTTTCCAGCCCCCACTTCTCCAAGGAGTTCTCTAAGGCAGTGTGCATACCCTCTTAGGCAGGCCAGTCAGCCGGCCAGTCTTTCTGGAGCACAACCTGGGAAGGCATCTTGGAGCCTCTATTTTTTCATCTACACAGTAGGAGCAAAGAGTATCGATCGTTGCAATTTGCCAACAATAAAGGAGGCTCATTGGCACTGTGGTCAGCCTTTCTGATCCTTCCTGGTGTTATGGTTTATGTCTGCAGGTCCCTCCCAAAGCCTCGTGCAGGCTTCTAGAGTTTGTGATTGGCCCATGGTCCAGTGCTGGGGTTATGGGTGTAAGTGCTACACCACCACTGGGGCGAGTAGCCTGCATACAAGGGAGAGAAAGAGACTTGCTCTTTGCTGCTGCTCCTCCCTTTTTTTTCTTGTGGCTTTTGCTGTCTTCTGTTGCCAGGAACTGTTGCCCTTTGCCATGTGCCACTCTGCCTTGGAGCCAGCTGAGTGTGGACTGAAATCTCCACAAACTGTGAGCTACATAAATCTTTTCTTCCTTAATTTTGGGTATTGGGTATTTTGTCTCAGCGATGAGAGAAAAGTAACCAAGACATCCGGATTCTGAGACCTGGGCAGGATTTTATCTTCCACCGGATATTTCATCCAGGTGCTGCCACATCAACACAGAATGGTGGTCAGGAGCTGGGTTCTGGAGCCAGCCCGTCCAAGTGTGAATACCACCACCATCCCTGACAGCTCTGCCTCTTGGGTGCATTATCTAATTTTTCTGAACCTCAGACAGCTCATGCAGAGAAGAAGGCTGATGACAGCACCTGCCACATAGGAGAAAGTGAGTTCCTATGTATGAAGCTAGAACAGCTACTGGTGTGGGGCAAATGATTTGAGAACTGAGTTCTTAGTTCACTATTGTGTAGACGCTGCTGGTCATGAGGCCACTTTGCCCAGAATGTGATCTCAAAAATGGAGCTGAGCTGCACATTACATAAAAATTGAGTTTCTAGTGCACATACTTCCTATAAGCTTCCTCACCTTGAGGTCAACATGCCACTGACAAGAGAGGGGAAACTAGTGACTTAAAGACATGTGTTGCTCAAATGTTTATTGAATGAATAAATGAACAAATTACATATCAAGATTCTTCTGCACAGATTTGCATTACATCTGTGGATTTATACACAGAAGTAATAACCAATCATCAAAATGCTGCATGGGATCCCACCATGCAAAGCTAGTGACGTGTGAGAGTCATAGATCTGCTGAGAACTCTGAAGACTTTAATGCCAAACAAGGACCATTTAATATTTTCATTAATGGCTTGAAGGATGGAATCTGGACCCAGCTAATCAGATTTCTGAATGCTATGAAGCTGGAAGGGATCTTAGCCACTTTGGAGGACAAGATTAAAATGCAATCCAAGCTTGACAAATTGCAGAGATGGACCTAAATCAATAATGAGAACACCAATAAAGATAAATGCAAGCTGCTTTGCACAGGGCTGAGAAAATTATCAGGTGCCAAATGGTGGGGAGAGAAACGAGTTTTGAGGGGGCCGGGAGGAGGTACCCCACATAACTCGAGCAAATCACAGTATTTGTGAAGTGGAGACTCAGCTCCTGCACCTAGTGGCTCCCAAACTTCCATGAGCGTAAGACCAGTTCAGAGACCTCCACAAATGCAGATTTCTAGGCCATAGGTCTGTGATACTGATTCACTAGTTCTGGAAAGGCTAAGAAGATGCGCTGTACATGGTCCCTCTGTGGCACTGTCAGAAAACTGGTGGAGTAGGGTGGTCGTCCCCAGTGGTACCACCCTGCCCCAATGTTTCTTCCATGGGACACCTATCCCTTGGGATTCTCTGGAAGAAGTGAGCTCTGCCGTCATGTATGCTTGAGAATGTTTCCTTCCAGAAAGAAAAATACATTCACAAGCCTAGTGAGCATAATAATGACTCCAAAATTTTCTATGATCAAGTCAACTACATAGTTTGGTTTAATCCAGAGTATCCCAAACACATTGACCAGCACCTTCCCCCCATAACATTCAGAAAAGCTTGTGGCACAAAGCTCAGGAAATGCCCTTCTGGTTCAGTCCCTTCCTCCATCAGACTCTACAGGGTTCCTCACTTCTGACCCCATTCACTGAAATTAACAAAGGGTTCCAGAACGCCACATTGGTTTAAGCACACTTCTGTCTTTCCCACTACCCAAGGTCCCAACTTTAGGATTTCCCAAAGAGAACAGAAGCAAGTTAACCGTAGCTTTGGGTCTTTGGCTCTAAGTGCCTACTAATAGTGTCCATGTGCCCAAGACTGGAGAAAAGAGAAAAAGGTTTATCCTTCTTTGTTCATCGTCTTCCTTAAGCTTGTGTCAAGAATTGCAAGTTGCCTCTCCACTGTCTACTATTTTTTCTTGTCTGTAGAAACAGAATCCCTATATTGTTTAATGAGGCAATATGCCCTGCATATGAAAACACATTTCTAGCCACATTTACAGGTAAGGAGCAGTCAGTCAAATGTAAAAAAGGATCCACTGGCAGGATTTCTGAAGAAGTACTGTAGAGGGAGCTGGTGCATTTGGAAAGCACTAGTTTTGCTCTCCTCCACTTTCCTCTTCTTCCTGTCTAATGCATAGATATATATGGTAGGAGCACTGGTAGCCATCTTGGGCTGACCTTGTGGATAGAGGCCACTTACTGAGGATAACACAGTGGAAAACTAGAAGGAGCCTGAGATTTTGACTGCATTTCAAAGTCACTGGAGCAATCCTACACTGCAGTTAACAGACCGTGGGGTTGCCAGTGATCCTTTTCAGGCTCTTGTTGTCTAGTTGAAACAACTGGAAGGGACAACCAAAGAATGTAAAAGTTTAACATTTATTTAAAGCTTTAAGAAAGAAAAGTAAAAGAAGAAGGAGAAAAAGAAGTGCTCAAAAGAGGAAGAAGTGCTCTGAAGAGAAATTAGGTCGCTGCAAGAGTAAGAAGACAGTGGTTGTGAGGCCAGTGGCTGCCATCTTTGTTCTTTCTTCTGACCTCAGATCCGTGCAGGGCTCCAAAGCTATTCTGTGCATATGCATCCTGGTCATGACTGAGGGTTGTGCGTGACTGTCCATCTGGCTTTCCATGCCCTGATCTCCTGCCTTACTGCTAAAGAGAAAAAATGCACTTCTATTTTAGTTTAAACCATTATTTTTCAGGTTCTCTATTGCCAGCAGTTGGCTGCAACTTTGCTTGTTTGTTTTTATTTGGTTGTTTTAGGGAAAACAGAAAAACAAGAAAAGGAAAAGTAGTGCGCTCCTTCTTCGTTTGAATTCACAGACTCTACCAGGTCTCCCAAATAGCATCCTGTATCACCTAGCAGATAACTATAACCAAGTATCAGGCCACTGGAATCTGTGTGGCCTACACTATGTTTCGAGTCACCCTAAAAGGGAGCCATGGTATTAGGCAGACTGAGTGTATGCCCTTCAGTTTTTTGAGACTGAAAGGTGAGAGAAGGAGAAAGGAAAAAAGGATCAAAAGAGCAGTTCAGAGGATCTCTTTTTATACAAAATGTTTAGAACCCAAAATTGCCCATGACATGCAAAGAAAACTTCTTCAGGTGTCATCCTGAGGCCTCTTTCTCTTCACCATATCTCAGGACTTGTCTTCCCACACAAGATGCATGAGAAACCTTGCTCATGACACTGGATGGGTCTGTCCTCATCTTTGGCTCCCTGGTGAGCAAATTTCATTTCCATCTACCCAGGAACAGGGTGTGTTGACCTGAGGGGATATCTAAGGAGTCCCTACTTGGCCTAGAGTGTACTCTTCACACCTCTTCCCAATTCTGCTTAGGGTGATCTAGCCCCTTATATCTTCACTGCTTTTATGTGTAAGCAATCATTTCCTAGGGACTCTGGAGCTTCTGACTGCTGAAAGAAAAAAGCTTGAGTCTTCAGAGGTTTGGACCAAGAACAACACAAGAGAGTAAGAGAGGAGAGATAGAGAAGGAAGGAAAGATAGACGGCAGGAAAGAGAGACAGAGAAGAGATGGAGAGAGACAGAGAGACATGGAGAGAGAGACTGGAAATAAGGTATGCATTAGAGGCCATTAGAGGTGAAGGGTTGGAGAGAAATGGGGAAGAAGAAAACCAAAGGAAATGCCTTCAGCTGGACTTGCCAGAGTCACGGTCCTGATGCTTTTTTTACCTCCTGTTGCTGGCTCATCAAAACAAATGGCACTCAAAATAGTCCAAAGAGGTCCCCAAAACAGAGATGGGGAACTTGACTCACCCACCCATAGACAGGTTGCTGCTCCTCTAACTTCCATCAGAGAAAAGGTATTTGTAGGATGTATCAATAAGCAGCCTAAAGGGATTTATTAGGCAGAATTTTCAAAGAACACACTCAAAGAAATACAGCGCACACCCTCAAGAGAGAGGCCCCTGGATGCATCTTTGAACTCACACAGATCAAAGCCAGAAGAGCATTTCTGTCATTTTCCCCAAATCTCAGCTACTCTGGCCACCATTCTGATCACATTCCTGGATATTCTTGCTACATCTCGTGTGTGTGTGTGTGTGTGTGTGTGTGTGTGTGTATGTGTGTGCGTGTATGGATTTGTGCATCTTTGGCATAGGCAGCTACACAGCTTGAGCTCAGCCCAGCTTGAGCCCAGCTGTTAGCGAGCAGCCCTGCTTATGTCTCTGGCCGCCTTTCTCTCATCTCCTTTATTATAATTAAGCACAGGTTGGAATTAACTCAGAATGATATCGTGAATGCCTCACGTCGCTCTTGAATGAAACTCTGTTAAAATTTCTGTCCTTTATTTCTCAGTGTTTCATGTGTCAATGAGGGGATCAGACTTAACACACACAAAATATATACACTTATATATGATACAGATAGGATTTACAAGGTAGGCTTTCAATGGCCGCTGGAAGAGTCATGGCAGAATAATGTCCAAGGGCTGGAGAGCAGGAGGATCCAGTCCAAAGTCAAAGGCCCGGAGCTCACTGCAGAGTCTGGTGTGAAAGCCAGAGGGTCTGCACCAGAGGGCTGAAGCGTCTGAGCTGGAAGCCTGAAGATGGACACCCAGAGGCGATGGCGAGGAGCTCCTCTGAGGAAGCAAACGCGAGATGTTCTTCTTTCCCTCTTTATTCCACCCAGGCTACAGGCTTGTGGGTTGGTGCTACCCGCATCCGGGGTGGGTTTTCCCTCTTCAGTCATCCAGACAGACCCAGAACTCTGCTAAACTAGTCCACTAGGCATTTCTTACATAAGTTGACACCACAATTAACTATCACATTTTGTGATCCACGTTTGTCTCAAGATTCCCTTCTGAAACTGGTGAGTGGCTCCTGGGAAGAGGTGAGGTAAGTGGAAATCACCATCTCAAGAATTCCTTTCATATCACCATGAGGCTTGCTAAAAAGGAAAGAGAAAGGATACAATTGCAACAAAAAGCAGGGAGTAAGCATGATAGAAGATTAGAAGGATGAGCCTGATCCACTCAGGGACAGACCAGAGGGCACACAGGCCCCTGAAGCCTGTGTCTTCCCTTCTTCTGGGCCTCTCAACTCCCTCTCCTGGCTTCTGGTCCAGCCACTCCCTCGCAAGGATCCCTCTTGACCTGGTGCAGACCCCCACCTAGATGCCTGCAAAAGATTGTCCATTGGGGTTTCCTTCTGCCTCTGGTTCTACTGACTCCAATACCCTGAAGTGCAGGGAATCCATTTGCAAGATGCTTTCTCTAAGGTCAGACCCAGCAGGGCTGTGGCATTTTCTGAGAGGTTCCCATGGAGCGCTCCCCGGAAGAAGGGACAGGCATTCCCGGGCTGCTGGAAGCTCATGCTCCTACTCAGCCAACTTGTCTTCAGATCAGAAGAGAGAAATTGGCCAGAGCAAACTAAGAGGAGATGGAAGGTAACTCTCACTGGGCCTAGACAGATTCCTTTATGCAAAGATATACTAATAAATAGCAAAACAAACAGAACCTCAACAAAAGGTTCTATAAAACCTTATAAAAATTTTGTAACAGAGCTAACAGGAAGCATGCAAAGGAAACCCTACCTTTAAACATAATCACTTTGTGAAGTAGAAGGAAAATTTGGAAACAGATGGGAATATACCGCATGGGAGACCAAAGCAGGCAGGCTCTAGTAAAAAAGCACTGAGTGAGACAAGAAGGGAAAGAAACCAAAAGAAAAATAAATTTCAGACTGAATGCATTGTAAGTAGTGAGTCAGGAACTTAACACTACAGAAAATCAAATCAGTGAAAAAGGGAGCAAACTTAACATTTCCAGGAGCGAGACTGACAGAGAAAGAGATGAGAGCAGTAACAGAGAGGGACAGCAGGTCTCCGAGCTACTAACTGAAGGTGCCGCAGCTGGAAAAGCAGCATAGGTTAGCAGCAATACCAAAATTCTGATGGGGATCCCCAAATCTAGAAAACACCTCTGTCTTGATTACTTTTTTCTGGTTGCTGAGGCAAAATACCCAACGCCCAAAATGAAGGAAGGAAAGATTTATTTAGCTTACAGTTTGTGGAGGTTTTAGTCCATATTTGGCTGGTTCTGAGGCAGAGTGGCACATGGCAGAGAGCAACAGTTCATGGCAGCAGAGCACAGCAAAACCAACCAGCAAAAAGGGAGGAATGGCTGCAAGCAGCCTCTTTCTACCTCCCTTACATTGTAAACAGGCTGCCCCCACCCAGTGGGCATGTAGCTCTCACACAGTCTCCATGCCCTCCTCTTCCACAGACTCAGGATGTATACAAAGTAAGCACCCTGGATTCCTGCTGAATCACTCAGCCAAACCTCCAGATTCCCCAAGTTGACACAATGTATCAACCATAACATTCCACCCCATGTCAACTTGGCAACCAGACACATTTCTTTAAACCAGTTTCCAGATACAAAGCCATTATATTACATTAGAACCGTAACATTTTGCCCCCTACAAATGAAAATTAAACACGTCCAACATTTAAAGGCACAAAATAAACATTACCATTCCAAAAGGCACCAACGGGAATATAGAGCATTGGACCAAAGCAAGTCCAAAATCCAGCAGGGCTAACATTGTGTCCTGTAATTTCACATCCAGCATCTGAAGCAACATGTTGTACATTGTAAGCTCCAAAGGGCTTGCAGGAATCCACCCCTATGGCACTTCTGGTCGTTACAGCCTCCATGGCTTCTCTCTTAGGCCTGCTTTGCTCCCTCCTTGCAACTTTCCTCAGATGATCCATGGTCCTGGATTTTCTAAACTTCTGAGGTCTCCCATGCACCTTTTGCTTCACACTCACATCCTCACCTATTGCCCTCTCAGGGGCACACTGCCTGGCCTCCCAGGCCTCCTGAAATCTGGGTGGAAGCCTCTTTAACTTCAGAACTCTTGCATTCTCCATGCACCTAAAGCCAGAGCCATGTGGATAATGCCAAGGTCTGCTGCCACCTGGAGCAGTAGCCAAACTTTCCTCTCTCTTGGCCATAGGGGTCAAGTGTCTAGATTGCTGGGCACACTGAATCCAATTCTGAGGAACAAATTCTCTATGCCACCTCCATTCTGGAACCTGGTGTGGCCGCCGCCGCCACCATTCTGGAACACGGTGCTCTGCAGCTTCCTTTTCAGCAACAGAGATCTCAGCCTTATCTTTGCAATCCACAGCTTTACTGGAACTTCCTTTCTGGCCAAACTCACATTTTAAATCATCCTGCTTGACTCTTTGCTCTTTATTCTCAATATAAATCTGGCTAAAAGCCCCCAACAATAGCCATGCCACCGCCCCAACATTCTACTGCCTTGAAATTTCTTTTGCTAGATTAACCAGTTCGCTGCCGCCCTTAATCTCAGTCTTAGGCAAAGTCTCTGGACACGAGCAAAATTCAGACAAACTTTCTGCCAAGCCATAATATACATCATCTGGAGTCTAACAACCAATGTAGTCCTTCCCAACAGAAACCTCCCAAACCTGCTCTTTACTGGCAGGATTTCTATCAGCTTTCTGGTCTTCTGAGCGCTGACCAGAATCTCCCATACAGAATAGCCAAAGGCATTCTAGCGCATGTCTTTCGGGCGACATCTCTGAATATTTCCAAACTCTTCCAAAGCCATTTCCAAAGGCTCTTGAACCACATGGTCAGGTATAGTAACAGCAAGGACCCCACTCCACTGGTACCAAATTCTGTCTTGATTACTTTTTTCTCATTGCTGAGACAAAATACCCAACGCCCAAAAAGAAGGAAGGAAAGATTTATTTAGCTTACAGTTTGTGGAGGTTTTAGTCCATATTTGGCTGGTTCTGAGGCAGAGTGGCACATGGCAGAGGGCAAACTGTTCATGGCGGCAGAACACAGCAAAACAACCAGTAAAAAGGGAGGAAAGGCTGCAAGCAGCCTCTTCTCTTCCCTTACATTGTAAACAGCTACCCCCACCCAGGGGGCGTGTAGCTCTCACACAGTCTCCATGCCCTCCTCTTTCACAGGCTCAGGATGCATGCAAGTAAGCACCCTGGCTTCCTGCTGAATCACTCAGTTAAACCTCCAGATTCCCCAAGTTGACACAATGTATCAACCATAATAACCTCCAATTCTGACTTTGTTACTCTTGAATCCTCCGAAAAAGAGGAGAGCTTTAAAAAGAAAGAAAGTCCAAGGCAGACTGCAGAGAGCCAGAGGAGTGACTCAGCAGGACAGCTGAGGGCTGAGAAGCCTGAGTCAAGATCATCTCTGCTGTGCACTGTCTGGGCACCTCGGACAAGTCCTGCCCTCTTCCTCCCAGCCTCAGTCTTCCCCTCTCAGCTTAAGTTCCTGAAAAGTGCAGCCTGCAGTAAGAACCTGAGTGCAGATGGTCCGTTGGGAAGCTGACCTTAGCCAGCAAAGCAAGGGAATGAGAGGGAAACAGAACCAACCTCCAGGGAAGCTCCTGAAGGCAGCTCTGGGCTCTGACCCACTGGGGAGCTCTGTAAACCTTGCTGTGAAAGCTGCTGCAGAATCTTCCCATGGAGACCTGGGTGGCTGGGAATCATTCACAGAGCCCACCCCCCAAAGTGGGTGGTTGCCACCCACCGTCCTCACACCCTGCTTCCAGGGCCAGAGAAAACTGTACGAAGGAAGGAGCAATGAGGGGCCTATGGTGGAGGTGCCCAGCATGCTGGGACTCCCACCCCACTTCAGGAGACTCCAGGGGGCCACTACATATGATGTGAGTGAGATCGGACAGAGATGTGTGGTGACTAAGCGCAGGAGGCTCTGGGGTGGGTGCTCCATGACAGGGTAGCAGGGAGATTAACACAAATATGCACAAGTATCAGATCAGCTGGGTTGGGAAGGGATGAAGTCTGATTATTGCTGAAGCCCAGGAGCCCACTGCAGAGCGGGCAAGTGTTAGATGCTCAGTCGTTGTCTCTTCCAGCTTTCCCAGGGACACAGCTTGGACCCAGGGTGCAGACTTCAGCTCAGCATGACAAAGAACCTTCTAAGGTGCAGATGAAGGTCCACCCAGTGGACTTATTTGGATCTTGGAGAGATCCAAGATGATGGGCCCCTCCCACAAGTTAGTCTCATTAATGTCTCCCTTTCCTCAGATCTGAATCCCACTCATGGCACTTATGCTTCACCGCCCCCTGCATTGACCCATACGCTCTTTCTTCCATCTGCTGTTTACATACCTCTAGCAATGTGGAGCTCACCACCTCACCAGAGAAAGGCCTATTGCAATGACCTTGACTCAAATTCAAGCCCCATTTTGGTAAGTCACTGCACCACTGTCTTGGTTGCTTTTTTCTTGTTGCTGAGACACAATACCCAATGCCCAAAATGAAGGAAGGAAAGGCTTATTTAGCTCACAGTTTGTGGAGGTTTCAGTCTATACTTGGCTGGTTCAGAGGCAGAGTGGCAGGCACATGGCAGAGGACAAACTGTTCATGGCAGCAGAGCACAGCAAAACCAACCAGCAAAAGGGAGGAATGGGTGCAAGCAGCCTCTCTCCTTCCCTTACATTGTAGACAGGCTCCCCCCACCCAGGGGCCATGTAGCTCTCACACAGTCTCCATGCCCTCCTCTTCCACAGGTTCAGGATGTATACAAAGTAAGCACCCTGGCTTCCTGCTGAATCACTCAGTTAAACCTCTAGATTCCCCAAGTTGACACAATGTATCAACCATAATAACCACTCTGGACCTCAGTTTCTTCCCCTGAAATATGAAACATTGGCTGTAGCTGGGCTGGGGGGGTAGCCCCTACCAACAGCATGGACAGTTCAATTGGATGGGGAATGTAACGTAGTAATCACATCGATCTAGTCAAACACATTGGAAAAATTTAAATACAGCCAGGTGTGGTGGCTACAAGCCCAGACCTCTGGGAGCCTGAAGCAGGAAAATCACATGTTCAAGCCCAGCCTGCGTAAATGAATGAGACCTTTTCTCAAAATTTAAAAAATTAAAATGGCTTAGAGATGTAGCTCAATGTGAAGTCCCTGGGGACTGAGGTCCCCAGTACCAGAGAGAGAGAGAGAGAGAGAGAGATTAAATGCACTTTCAGGTGTCTTTTTATCACACAACGTGCTTATTTTTACCTTACATGTTTGTTTTTTTCCTTGGCTTTCAGGAGCCTTTAAGCTGATTTCATGCTTAAGATTGTAACAGTCACTGACTGTATATTCCTCCTCCCTCCAGCTTTACTGCTTTCTTGTTTGATTTCTGACATCTATGAAGTTGTCTACTATTCTTTATATGCTTATTTTTTAATATCCACATATTCAAGCACAAACATTTATGGTCACATCTAGTTACCTATAAGTAAATCCAGTCCACTGAAGTGTTTTGTTTAGCCTATAGAATATTTAATACAAATTTGAGTCAAACATTTTAAATAGCAGTATTTTACCCCCCCCCAAATTCAACTAAATCTGGATTTCTGACATTTCTTGAATTGGCTGGAGCTAGAGGTGACTGTCCCATAGTGGGACACGGGCTCATCACATCATCCGCATGAAGCAGGTCTCTGGGGGTAATGGTGAGTATCACTCCCTGGGTTTACTTGCCTCACCAGCTCAGGCAGCCTGGCTTCTGGGGCTTTCTGCATTTGTGGCCCTGGCTTTTTTAACACAAAGCCACGAAGAGCATCTATTTATTTTCTCCTCCTTGACAGGGGCATATATAAGCCACATGCCATGTATTCTGCATCCCCAGTGCTTCCTGTTAATTGAATGAACAAATGAATGAATCAATGAATGAATTAATAGAGGAAAAATGCTAAATAAATATTGAACAAATTAAATAACCATCAACAGGTACAAATTGTGTTGCTCCTGTATAGAAAACAACCATAAGCAAGATTCCTACCTGCTAATTCTCCAAGCCCAAAGATTTAAATTCTCAGCTCCAGACACACAGGCTCAAAAAGGTTTACAAGAGGTAGCAACCACTCTGGTCTTGTTGGTAAAGCATTTGCATGCCAGAGGATGGGAACTTAAATCAAACTAAACTTTAAGGTCCCATCAGTCAAATTCTTAGGTGTCCAGTTTTGTGAGCTATTCAGAGATATCTTTTCTAAGGTAAAGGATAAATCGTTGTGCTTGGCCCCTCCTACAACCAAAAAAAGAGACGCAACACTCAGTGGACCTATTTGGATCTTGGAGAGAACACATTCTTCACTTGAATGTGTTACTCTGGCCCATTTACCAAGTGACCTGAAAAGCTGCTAGTTTTCAGTGAGGCCCAGAAGAAAAAGGCTCTGCAATTTGTCCAGGCTTCAGTTCAGGCTGTTCTGCCACTGGGCCCATATGATCCAGCAAATCCAATGGTACTTGAGGTGTCCAGAGCAGATAGAGATATTGCTTGGAGTCTCTGGCAGGCCCCCATAGGTGAATCACAACAGATTCCTTTAGGATTTTGGAGCAAGGCTTTGCCATCATCTGCAGAAAACTACTCCCTCTCCTTTTGAAAAACAGTTCCCAGCCTGCTATTGGGCCTTGGTGGAAACTGCACGCTTGACTATGGGGCACCAAGTTATCATGTGAGCAGAGCTGCCCATCATAAGCTGGCTGCTCCCTGACCTACCAGATCATACAGTTGGATGTGCACAGCAGCAGTTCATCATTACAGTACATGGAAATGAGATATACAGGACCAGGCCTGAGCAGGTCTGGAAGACACAAGTAAGTTACATAAAGAAGTTCCCCAAATACCCATGGTTCCTACTTCTGCTATCCTGCCTTCTGTCCCCCAGCATGCACCTGTGGCCTCATGGGGTGGACCATATGATCAGTTGGCAGAAAGAATAAAGGTGAGGGTCTGGTTTACAAATGGTTCTTCACATTGTCCAGGTATCCCCCCAAATGTGGACAGCTCTTAACTTGCAGCCCCTTCTAGAATATGCCTGAAGAGAGTGGTAAAGAGAAATTCATAGTGGGTGGAACTGCTTTGCTTGTACATTTGGCCTGGAAGAAAAAAAGACCAGATATGGGACTAATACTGACTCATGGGCTATAGCCACTGGGTAGGGACTTGGAAGAAACATGACTGGAAAATTGGTAACAAAGGTATTTGTGGAGAAGGTTTATGGATAGACGTTTCCATATGGACAAAAATGTAAAGATATTTGTGCATCCCAGTAAAAGGTAACCTCAGCAGCAGAGGACTTGGCTAATCAAGTGGACAAGATAACTCACTCTGTGTATAGCAGCCAACCTTTTTCTTCAGGCACCCCATCATTGTCCAATGGGTTCACAAACAAAGTGGCCATGGTGGCAGGGATGGAGGTCATGCATAGGCCCAGCACATGAACTTCCACTCACCAAGGGCGATCCAGCTACAGCCACTATTGAGTTCTCCACTACTGAATTCTGCCAACAGTAGAGATCAACACTGAGTCCTTGAAATACAACCATTCCCTGGGGTGATCACCCTGTGACTTGGTGGCAAATTGATTATATTTAACCACTTCCATCATGGAAAAGGCAGTGCTTTGTCCTTAATACCATAAACATTTATTCTGGGTATGGATTTACCTTCTGTGCACATAATGCTTCTGCCAAAATGATCATCCATGGACTTACAGAATGCCTTTGTCCACCATCATGGTATTCACAGAGCATTGCTTCTGATCAAGAAACAAATTTCACAATCAAATAAGTGAGGCAACAGACTCATACTCATAGGGTCCTACCATGTTCCTCACTATCTAGAAGCAGCTGGATTGATAGAAAAGTGAGTGGTCATATGAAGACCCAATTACAGATAGTTAGCAGTACCTTGTGGGGCTGGGGCAAGGTTTTCCAGGATGCTACATGTGCTTTGAATAATGTCCACTATATGGTACTATTCCTCTGATAGCCTGGACTCATAGGTCCAGGAATCAAGAGATGGAAGTGGGAATAGTACCACTCACCATTACCCCTAGAGACCCACTAGCAAACTTTTTGTGTGCTTCCTGTTCCATTCCAATGACTGTATGCTCTGCTGGCTTAGAAGTCTCCATTCCCGAAAGGAAAAAGCTTGCATCAGGAAGCACAACAATGATCCCCTTGAACTGGAAGCTAAGACCTCCAACCACCCCCGTCATTTTGGCCCTCTCATGCCTCTGAGTAAATAAGCTAAAAAGGGAGTTGTGGTATTTGCAGAGAATGATTGATTCAGACTACGAGAAAAAATTGGACTATTACTCCCCAGTGCAGAGAAGAAAGAATATATGTGAAGTGCAGAAGATCCCTTAGGATATCTGCTAGTATCACCATGCCCTGTTGTACAGGTCAATGGGAAACTAGAACAACCCACTCCAGGTAGGATGACAAATGGCCCAGAATCTTCAGGAATGAAGGTGTGGGTCACCCCACCAGGTAAAGAACCAAGACCTGCTGAAATGACAACTGAAGGCCAAGAAAATACAGAATGGGTAGAAAACGGTAGTTATAAATACCAGCTAAGACTTCCTGACCAGTTGCAGAAATAAAGATTGTAATTGACATGAGTGCTTCTTCCCTACTTTGATGATAAGCTTGTGTGTATATATACATGTATATATATATATATATATATATATAATATATTTTTGCTCTAAGGAAATGTGTCCTGTCAGGTTGACAAGGGGTGGGTTGTGATCATTAATTGTGATATGTCAACTTGAATGGATTAGTAAGTGCCTAGCAGATTAATGGAGCACAGCTCTGCTTATGGGTATGATTGACATGTAGGCCACAAACTGGGCAGGAAAATCTCACCCTAGATGTTGGTGGCACCTAGCAATAGGCTTGTAGCCTGAACAGAATTAAAAGAGAACAAAGAAGGAAGTCTTTCCTTTGCTTCTTTGGAGGCACCCTGGTTGTTGCCATTGCCTTTGGACATTTGTTTCCACTCCTGCAGGCTTCCAGCAAAGACTCCTCAGCCCTCAAACCCTGGCCTTCAGCTTTCTGATAGGGATTCACACAGGACCCCACAGTGAGCTCCAGGCCTTTGACTTTCAGCTGGATCCTTTGGCTCTCCAGAGCCCAGATGGCCATTTACATTCTTCCACCAATGGTTCCACAGGTAGCTATTGAAACCTACTTAGTAAATCCTTTCTATAATCACATACAGTATATATACATATGTGAGTGTGTGTGTGTGTGTGTGTGTGTGTGTGTGTGCGTGCATATATACTGTTCCTCTAGTGAACCTCAACTACCACATTCTTTTCCGAGTAGGTCCAAGAGGTCTCCTCTCCTTGAAAATAAAACCAACCCCTCTAAAACCAGAGGTTGGTCTTTCTAAAGCGGCATGTCATTTTTCAACATATAGTGTCTCTGGGCTGCTTATTTAATGCCTTGCACACCATTTCCTCGTCCTGTGGTCAAATAACCAGTCCAGTGCTCAATTCTGCAATTGACTGCATGGCTCAGGGAACAAACCCTTAAATCTGATTACAGGAAAATTCATTACTTTAAGACCTCCCTCAGGGTTCAGAGCTCATAAAGGAAACCTCCAGAGGCCCCAGCTTAGGGGAAAGAGGCTGCTATGCTGCAAATCTACAGACAGGCAATAATTAACCTGAACTAATTATCATCAAGCCCCGGGTCAGGTTTCCGGATCAGGGCTCCCTCATGACAACAGGATTTGCAGGGCCACAACTTTCCCCTCAGCTGTGAAAGGATCATAAGGAAAATCCAGCAGATTTTAATACAGAAGAGCAGAAGGGAACAGAAGCTCTACAAAGTGAAGACCACCAGGCCCAAGGTCCAATTCCCAGTCCCCAGAAAGGCAAGTGGAGCAGCTGGTGGGGACAGAAAGCCAATGAGTGTCAAGGGCAGGGACACAGTTCAGAACCTCCAAAAAGGCCATTGTGCAAAGACTTTCCCTGGTTTCACGTGTGTTGTTCTTAGGGTTTTAAAACAAATGAGACCACAAATATCAACACATAAAGGCAAACTAGAAAACATACATATATTTTATATAATACATGGAAATGAGAAAATAATAAATTATGAAGACAATAAGTACTTTTAAAACTTCTAAAAAAATGTTTAAGCTCACACCAGTAATTTTAAAAACTCAATAGAACTTTTTGTTCTATGAGATTGGTAAAATGTTTTAGGATTTGATTTATTTTTATTTTACTTGGACACTTAATATGCTACTGTTTGGAGGATAAATTAATTCAACCTTGGAAGGTCCCTTGATCTTAAAATGTATATATATTCTTTAAATTTTCATCTTGAGAACTTTACCTTTAGGAAATTTACCTGTGTTCACTGACATGCAGGGTAACTCTGCCACTGGGGGGCTTTGCAGTCTGGAGACAGTGTCTGTCACCATGTCAGAAGGGAGGGAGTGCTACTGGCACCTAGTGGGTAGAGGCCCAGGTCCTGCTAAATGTTCTTCAATGCACAGGACGGCCCCTCCGAATAAGAATTATTGGTCCAAAATCATGGTGTTACCATTGAGCAGCCCTGCCTTAGGGGGAAAACTAAGGTAAGCGTGTAGGAATATAATGTTCGGCCAAGCACATACAACGCAGCGCTGTCTGAAAAGGCAAGATATTAGAAGCACTGCTCCTTGATAGGGAGCTAAAGAAATTTGTGCCTCAAATCTATCAGAATGTTGTAGAGCCACTAAAGTCGAGTAAGTCTCAATTTCACTGTATTCATTGACATGGGAACATACTGTTGTGTGAGAACAACTGGCTGCCAAGTCATACGCCTCGTGTGCATATGCTGAATATGTATAAAAATCTGAAAGGTTTCAATTACAATATTATTGCTAGGTGGTGCAAACTTTCAGAGGTGGGGCCTAGCGGGAGGTCTCGGGTCACTGGAGGAGCACCACTGAGGTGCATATCGGGGCCCTGGTTGCTTCCTTTCTCTGTGCTTCCTGGCCAGCAAGGTGTGAGCAGCCTTGGTGTACTGTGCTGCCATGACCCCAAAGTGATGGCTCAAATGGCCAGACTGAAACCACAAGCCGGAATACACCTTTCCCTCCCCTCTTTAAATGTTCATCTTGGGTACTGTGTCACAGTGCAGAAAGCTGACTAATGCAGTGGATAAGAACTTGGGTTCTGGAGTGAGAGAAATCTAGACCCACACCCGCTGTGTCCCTCAGCCTAACAGAGGCTTTGCTCATCCGCAAAGTGAAGAAGCACAGCAGCATCTACTCATAGGCTTGCTGTGCGGTTCACAAAAAGTTCACGTACACAAGTTGCTTAGCACAATGCCCGTCCACAGGTATCAAGTAGACACTTAGTAAACAAGGTGCTGTTGTAATTATTAATGCAGCAGAGGTTATCATTAGCAGCAGTGGTGGCAGCAGCAGTAGTATCACGGAAAAAAGAAAAACTGGAAGGAACTCTTCATAGACCAGGAAAGCTAGAGGAAAAAAAAATTCTGACTCCAGAATTTACAAAGCACCCGGGCCAAGTTTGGAGTCCTCTAGCATGTGGCATGGGTATTCTAGCTGGTTTAGTTGGTTCTCAGGGGCCCAGAGACCCCCGCTGACCTGGGAGGAATTTTGTAAAGCAGAGGGCCCCTCCCCCAGCCCCACCCTTCCTGGAAGCAGGTGCCACAGCCTGACAGGGGCTAATGAAATGTTTACTGGAAAGATTAGCTTGTCAGCAGGGCCCAGACAGATGGCTATTGATCCTGTGATGTCTGTCATCTGTGTCCCATCTCTGGCCCAGTACTCAGGTGAGGACTCAGGCCCCAGGTACACACGCCCCGGGCAAATGGGAAAAGCCCAATGCAACATGGGAGGGTCCCTTAGGTCTGTGGGCTGGTCAAAGTGGCTCTGAGTCACTGAAAGCCCCTGCCTCTGCTCCCGGTCATGGGAATGTCAGACTTGAGTTCAAAACCTGCTTATATCACAGTCATGCATTGCTTAATGACAGGGCTAGGTTCTGAAAAATGCTTCATTCGGTGTTGTCCTCATGGTGTAGACATCACAGTGCACTTACACAAACTAATTCAGCTGCAACCCTTGAACTCATTATGTAGCCCAGGCTGGCCTCAAACTCACAAAAGTCCTCCCGCCTCAGCCTCCAGAGTGCTGGAAGGATAGGTGTGCATTACCATGCTTGCTTTGAACCATACAATCTTAAGGGATCGTCATCACATACATACATGGCCTGTTGTTTGCTGAAGCGTCGTTTTGTCATGCCTAGTTGTATTTTGTGAACGTGGACTCTGTGACACTCAGTCCTCTTCTGTACAATGGGCAAAATACCTACTGGGCAGATGTATTACAAGGCTTAATGTAGAGAATAGACTTCAAAGTTCTAAGAAACAACATTATAAACAGGATATGTATTTTACCTTTTAAAATGAGATATTTGAGGCTGAGCTTAGAACCCTTATACTCATCCAGGAATTTGTGCAGTATGCCAGAGCAGCTGTGGCCGAGAGAAGCCTACAAGCTTGACTGTGTGAAGTGTGATATTCTAAAGGGCTTGACTTGAACCCTGAGGTCAGCATTATGCCCCCAAGTGGAGTGACTTCTTCAAGTAGAGGCCTAGCAAGAGCAGTCTGCCTCGGGGAAGGTAAGGCTGGCATGGGCCACAGCGTGGGTCATGGCAGTGTAGACACAGGGGTACATGGGAGATGAATGGAGAGGGCTTGAAGTTCCAGGACTGATTGCCTGGACGGCAGAGAAGGCGGTGAGCCACGACTCCCATGTGCGTGGGAGAACTTTGAATGAAATGGGAAGCTGGGTGACAGAGGGTAACAGAAGGGACATCATGGTCCTCATCTAGTTGGTAATGGAAGCTCTGGAGCACATGGGGCTCTCATCGAGATGATGACAAGAAGCTGAAGAACACACAAAACCCTGAGGGCACAACTGGAAAGAGATGTCCACAAAATGAAGAGCAGCATCAGGAGAGCAAGATAGAATGAGTCTCTTGCCAAGTTTCAGGAAAGAGGGAGGGAGGAGACATCAGGAGCAGGCCATTGTACAAAAGAGCCCTATCTGAGAAACAGAAACAAGCCTGGTGTGGTGGAGAAAACCTGTAAGGCCAGCACTCTGGGAGGATGAGGCAGGACGATCACAAGTTCCAGCCCAGCCAGGGAAATTTGCACAGATTCTGTCTCAGAACCGAAGGCCTGGGGTTGTAATTCAGTGGGAAGGTTCTGGGTTTAATTCCCAGTATCAAAACAAAACACAGCCTGAAATGTGTCCCTGGGTTTCATGAGGAGGAGGTTATCGTGACCTTGGGCTGGGTGCCGTCTGTGGGGCAGCTGAGGCAGGAGGCTAGCAGGAGGATCGGTGCCTGCTTTGAGAAGTTATGAAAGAAGGAGAGGGCAGGCAGTAGCTACAGGACAGCTGGGCAAAGCAGGCCTCCTTTGTCTTCTGGGGTTGGAGTTGTTTTGTCTGAGACTGTCCTCACCGGGATGAGAGGCGCGTGCCCCTGTGCCTGGCCAGCAGGACTGCCTGAAGACGGGCCACTCGGGACTTTCCATCCTGGAGGGAGGACTACGGAGGCAGAGACTCAGCCCCTCAACTCCTTTTTCTCAGCCTTGGTTTCTGCATCTAGATACTGAGATTTGTCTTCAGGAATCCCTAAGGCCTCTGGCTTTCTTCAAAGGGAAGTTTTATTTACAAGTATGATTTTATCCTCAGAACTGCTCTCATGGGGGTCAGGAGGCGGGTGCAGAGCTGCTCAGAAACACAGAGGCACAGTTAACTGCTAACCGTCTAAACGAGATCGGAATGGAAACGTTCCCCTCTTAATTAATGGCTGCTTTCGAGGTTATTAAGTTAGACTGGGTAGGTGTGTGGCCTTTCTTTCTACTGCCCTTCCAATTAACAGGCACTTTGCTTGGTAAATGTTAATTTAGAGTAATTGGGTGTGCAGATGAGGGGAGTGCAGCAGGACAATGCTGCCTGTACTGTAGGTTAATTGCTGGTAAGTGTCGTCCCTGCAGCCCTGGTCCTGGATGATTAATGGCTGTGGAGTAACAGCCAAAACCCCCCAGGTCAGCAGAGGCGCCACAGGCTTAACCCTTCAGTGACCAGGGAGAAATCCCCGTGAGCAGAGAGAAAAATCCCAGTATGCACAGAGAAAAGTTGCAGTGGTTCCTACTAGGTTCCTGAGCAGGAGGCTTGGAGTGTGTGCCTCACTTTAGCAGTGGGCTAAGGGCTCACTTTCCCAAATGAGGAAATTAGGAAACCCAAGTGCCAATCAAGATAACGTCCGCAAGAAATGCTGCTCTACCATAAAGAAGGATACATTTGAGTCCTTTGGAGGAAAATGAATGCACCTTGAGACCACAATAATAAGTGCCATAAATCGGACGCATAAGCTTAAATATCAAGCAACAGCTCTTCTATGAGAAACCCAGAGAATAAATAAAGAGCAAAGAAAAGATGATTGGGAAACAGGGAGATAGATTTTTGCAAGGAGGAAAGGGGTCGGGAGAGTGGGCAGGGAACGGGAAATAAAAGAATGGAGATGTGGCGCATATCTGAACCCTCTCCCCGTGACTGTGATCCTTATGTAGTGCGAACATGTACTAAGAGGGAAGAAAATGCTTCATCTTACCGCTGGAAGGAATAGCTAATTGGACCAGTGGTTTCCCTGAAATACTATCTTTGAGGAAACAAAACTGATTAAAAACAAAATCAAAAACAAACCTCCAACATCCCCCTTCCCCAGCCACTGCTCTCTCTCAGTCCCTTTCCATTAAGTTGCCCTGGGGTGGGTTTGATGTGTATCTGGCCAAGCAACAAAAGCCTGATCTAGGTATTGCTCTGTAGGTGCTCTGTGTACGGCATTAAGGAGTTGAGGCTGAGTAAGGCAGTGTCCCGGATGACCCTGGTGGGCCTGATTCCATCAAGGACAGACCTGAGCCTGCTCTGCCCTGAAGAAGACATGGTACCTAAGGACAGCAGCTGCAGATTGTTCCCAGGGCCCGGCTGCCTTTCCTGATGGCCTGCTTTTGAGTTTCAGTGTTACCTAATCAGTCCTATAATCATGCAAGCCCATTCCTTGCAATAAATGTCTGCATATTCATCCCCTGCAGGATCTGGGCACTTGAATCTGTCCACTAGACAGGCTCACAATCCAGAAGTTGACTGACACACAACCCAGATGTCACTCAGGGCTGGGAACAGTACTCTGAACCACACTTGGCATCCCTGAAGGCTCATCTCAGAAATGTGAATAGGAGCTGGCTTACCTCCCAGCTCTGAGCTCGCGGTTACCCAGAGCCTTCCAAGCCTCATCACCAGGACAGTTTCTCCCCTGAAACCTTCCTCTCAGGAAGAAGTTAAGAATAGATACATTTCTTTTCTAAGAAACATGGTTGTACAAAGCATAGCATGGGAGTTATACATGCTTTATGGTACAAAATAAAATGGGTAAACATTTTTAACTTATTAATTTAAAAACCTCCAGGTTATAAAGGAAAAATATAATGTTAATTAATATGCTGCTCCTGTATAGAGAAGAGGGAGACATAACTTTTAACTGATTTTGTTTCCTCAAATGATCATATATCAGGGACATTTGGTTACCCCTGGGACATTTGGGAACCACTGGGACATTTGGTTACCCCTCCCATCAGTAGGCTGAGGAACTTCTGTTTGTTTTCCCTTACTGCACGTTTGCAGTACATAATGATAAATAATTGAGAAGGCTGAGAGAGTGAGGCTTCTCAATGAAAAATAGTTTGATTTTGGAATTGTTTATATCACATTCCAAAATAAAAATTTTAACCCTATATTTGTTCTACAAAAGCTCCTAAGCTCAGAAGCACCTCTATGATAGACCGGAAACAGATAAATGATTTAGGAACAGTCCATATGTATGTAAGTAAAAGATGACAGGCAGACAGACAGACAGACCTTGCCAGCTTGGAGAGGGAGGCTCCCTGCAGTCAAAGAAACAGGTTTTGAGGTAAGCAGGAGTCAGCCAGAAAGAAGGAGTAAGAAAGTCAGGCAGATGCCAATTTAGCAATACTGTGATGGGGCCAAGGTCACCCAGGAAACAAATCCCCACACTCCCCCCAACCTCAGTGGATTTCTAACTTCTCCCTTTCTGGAAAGGGTAGAAACTTCAGAGGTGACAATGCCCAATCTCCAGGGTTTTCTGTTACAAGATCAGTTCAGAACACTGGACCCACAAGAGGACGTGGCAGGGCGGAGGGGAAGGTGGGACAGAGAGTTAGTCTTTCAGGAGTCCTTCACCAATCCGCCTCACTCTGCAGTGAGGCCCCTACCGTCAGGGCTCCAATGGGTAGGACCAGGCTTAGTCATCCACCTGGAGCCCCAGAGAGCTCAGCAAGTTTCAGAGTGGGGAAAATGAATTTACCAGGACTCCTCACAGAGAGGTGACTCTGTGTCCGGACTTTCAGTAAACCTCTCTCTTTAGAGGAAAAGGGGTGGTGAGTCCCCTGCAGATCTGTCTGCCTGAGTAATAAACTGCTCCAGAGGAGAGTGATTCTGTTACTATACAGTTTTGGGTTTTCTAGCGTGTGATACATGTTTGGAAGCAAAGCTAAATCTGTAAGCAGGAAGACAAGTCAGCTGAGGGCTGTCAGCTGCGATCTTCCCCCAGGCAGAGCTCGGCCTCTTCTTTGAAAATCAGCTTTTGTTGCGGGGTGGGAGTGTAACTCAGAGACAGAGCTCTGCCTAGCATAAACGAGGTCCCTGGTTCCATCCCCATGCCTTATGTCAAAATGAAGACTGGGCTATATGTATATGCATGCATTCACATGTGTACATCCTTGTTGGTTTTTGCGTGAAATATGTCTGGTAGGATCAATGTATTCACATTGCTGTCTTTAGGATAGGCAGCTGAGAGCCCAGAGACTGTATCAACCAGGCAGTAGGATACGATGTCATAAGAGGTGACCCCCAAATAGAAGATAAGCTTTCCTTCCTTTCTCTCTCAAGGAACCAGGGCAATGGCGGGCTGGGGAAGTACAAGGAGGCTGGTTCCTCCTGCTGTGCTGTTTTGCACTCCTGAGGGGTCCCCATCTGCATCAATGACAATGGCTGCCTATTGCTTACTGGGAGCCCACTGGCAAGATCTCAGCCACTGGAATGTACCAAGGAAACGTCCTCCTTAGGTGAGCTTTGTATAAAGGGAGCATTGTGTGGAACTTACTGTGCCTGGCTGCAGGTAGACAGCGGGCGAAAAGGCTGTCTGTAGGGAGTAAAGACAAACAGGCTAAAATGCAGAGCGTGAGACTCGATTTGGACCTGACTCTCCCAATACCCAACCTGTCTGGCAGCAGAGGCACAGAGTGATGGCCTGAATGACGGCGCAAAGTCACGTTCACAGAGGCTAAACCAGTTAGACCCTTCCCCTGCTCCACCTGTCAACAAATGCTCAACCAACAGGAGCAAAAGCGGAGACTTGGAACCTAAGGACTCTCCTCCTTAAAAAGGGTGTAAAACTTTTATGTAAGAAAGTATCCTATGTGGGCGTCAGGAGTCAGGACAGAAGTGTAAGGTTTGGCGCAAGTAAGAGATGAAACAAAGGTAAAGAAAGCTTTTATTGTTGGGCTCAGGAGGGCTGCTAAAGAGACACAAGGACTCTGAAGGGGGAAGGAGGCTATACTGGGCTCGGCTGAGGGCGGGGTTTTGGGGGCGATCTAGGTGACATAACAGAGGCTGATTGGGAAGGAGGGATCTGGCAGGCGTTAAATAAAATGGAAAATTGTGCTTAGACCGAGGAAAGTAGGAGGCGGAAGTTAGTCTGGGAGGGACGCGTTGTTGTTTTAGGCTCTTCGCCACCATAATGACTTGGCTCAGGCAGAAACCCATCAAGAAGCAGAACAGGGCTTCCAGCCTTTCTGAATCTCCGCAGCAGACTTACGGGGCAAGTTGGGGTGGGAAGAATGCAGGCAACAGTGCCCCTGCCCAGAGAGAAAATACAGCAAAGTACGCTGGTCCATTATTTTAACCCCTCCTTACGCTGGAAAGTAGAAACATCCCCCAGCTTCCGCCGAAGTCCAGAAGGAAGCCTGCTGACTGTGGGGTCCAACCACTTCTGAAACCTCTTACCTGCCCTTCCCTTCACAGGGAACAGGCTACCGGCCGTTGGTAGACATTTACCTAATCCTTCTCTTCTGAAAGCATGTGGTCAGCCATGGGGCACCACAGGTATGAGGATAAAGCTGAACAAAGACCAATAAACCAAACAAGCCACCCTGAAAGAGCAAGACACGGTAAGGAATGAAGAAAAAATAAAACTCTAGTATCTCTGGAAAAAGTTGAGCTAGTTGTGAGAAAAAGGAATCATCAGAGGAAAGAGAGGATTTCTGAAAATTTAATGTGATGGTCGACATTTTAAAAAATCTACCAAATAGAAGGAATAAGAAAATAGTAAACTGCACTAAGTGGTGACACATATCTGCAATCCCAGTACTCTGGGAGGATGAGGCAGGAGGATCTCAAATTTTAAGTCCAGCCTGAGTAATTTAGTGACTTCGAGAGACCCCTCTCAAAATATATTTAAAATTATTTTTAAAGAGCTGGGGATATAGACCCGTGTTATGGTTTGTATCTGGATGTCCCCCTAAAGCCTCATGAGGTCTTGCGGGGGGCAGGCTTTTCTAAGGCCATTAAATCTAGTTTGTGATTTGTTCCTTGTCTGGTGCTGGGCTGGGGAGGGTGAGTGCTCTGCCCAGCCCGGGATGAGCAGCTGCATACAGTATCAGGGAGGGAAAGAGCCTTGCTCTCTACTCTTCTGCTCTGGCTGCCCCTGTTGTCTTCCCCCACGTGACCTGCTCCCCCTCAGCCGTGCCAGGCCGCCTTGGAGCCAGCTGATCACGGCCTGAAATTTCTACAAACTGAGAACTAAGCAAACCTTTTCCTCTTTAACTCTGGGTGTCCGGTGTTTTGTTCTGGCCATGAGAAAAATAACTAACACAATCAGTGTGAAGGTCCTGGCTTCAATCCCTAGGACAGGAATACTTGAGGGGAAAAAATGCACATAAGCATGTGATTTCTAAAACTATGAGGTTAGGGCCCAAGAGTGTAGCTCATTGGCAGAGCATCTGCCCAGCAGGCACAAGGATCGGGCTTCAGTCCCCAGCACAGCAAAACAAAACCCCATAAAATTAAAATGAGCAAATTTTAAAAACAGTAATAGCTGAGTAAAAGTGAGAAAAATAAAAATGAAATAAAAAAGGAAAGCTTTAAGCTGGGCGTGGTGGCGCACGCCTGTAATCCCAGCACTCAGGAGGCCGAGGCAGGAGGATCTTTGCAAGTCTGAGACCGGCTTGGGCTACAAAGTGAACTCAAGGCCACCCTGAACTGCATATTGAGGTCTTGTCTCAAAACACAAACAAAAAAAGGCAAAGGTTTGAACCTTTGAATTGTGTGGCATGGGTTAAATAACTGCAATTTTCTTTCATTCTCTATAGATCTGATTACACTCCTCTGTAGTGATTAATATTTACATAACCTAGTTCTGGAACAGGATGTAAATGTGAGAGACCACAAGTGTGGGGAGAAGGAAGAAACTATGAACTGACCTGGAAGAACATTATTATGTAAAGCAAATGTGAGCTGCAGAATAGCATGAACATTATGAATATGTATACCATTATGAATACATATTATGAATTATAATATATTCATTATGAATATATATATGTATGTTGTGGATTGAGCCCAGGCTTTCACACTGAGCTACATTCCCAGCCCATTTTATTATTTGTTTTGAGAAAGGATCTAAATTCTCTTAAGTGCGACTCAAACTTGTGATCCTTCTGCCTCAGCTTCCCAGAGTATTGGCATTATAGGCATCCACTACCATGCCTAGCCATCTTTTTTTGTTGTTGTAGTGATAGTTTTTTGAGATGGGGTCTCACTTTGTAGTGCAAGCTGGCCTTGAGCTCCTTATGTAGCCCACGCTGGCCTCAAACTCGGCAATGAGCAATCTTCCTTTCGTTGGTTTTTAGTCTTGTTTTCATATGTATTAGACTAGCTGAGGTCTCCAAGGAGCAATCCTCCTGCCTCAGCCCCCTGAGTGCTGGGATTACAGGAATGCACCAACACGCCCAGCTCAAGCCTGGCTATCTGTGTGTTTTGTATTTATATGTATCTAATATGTATAGTAAAACACCTAGAAAACTTTCACTTTTTACATTTGATGCTTCTGTAATTTCTGAAATTTTATAAGGATGTACAATTTTTATAATTCAGAATGTTAAATTGTAAGATGTTGTTAAAGACTTAAATTTTAGCCTACCTGGTGGACTCACTGGTCTTGGTAAGACCCTGGGCAAAATAGTCACATTGAGTAAAAAGAACTACATTTTGTGGAATTCTTGGTCCAAAATTAGATAGCCACTCCACTGGTCTAATTCAAACAAAAACATCCACAGACTAAAAACCAATAAAAGATCAACACTGCCACCTATTGAGAATATACTGGAAAATAGGCTAACCTGGAAAGGCTGTTTTATTCCCAAAGGGCAGAAGTCTGGGTTATCCCACACCGGGAGCATGGATTGGATTGTCAGCCATATAGAAAGTCAGGCCAGGCACGGTGGCGCAGATCTGTGAACCCAGCACTGCGGGAGGCTGAAGCAGGAAGACCATAATTTCAGCCCAACCCAGGCAGCTTAGCAACCTAGTGAGACCCTGTCTCAAAATAAAAACTGAAAAGGGTCAGGGGGTGTAGTTCAGTGCAAAGATCCTGCTTTCAATCTCCAGTACTGTCAAGAAGAAGAGGAGGAGGGGGAGGGAGAAAGAGAACTGAAATGCAAAGAAGAAATGGAAAAAAGGAAACCAGGGTCTTACGGCCAAAGGCTCGGGAGCATACGGGCAGCAGTTTAAGAAATGGAGTTTGTTGCCCTAATAAAGAGCCACCTAAGGGAGCAGGATGACACCAACTTTCTGACCTGGCTGTGCCACGATGCAGGTTTGGAGTGTGGGACCCAGGAAGACGCACAGGGAGGGGCAATAAGGGAATGTATACTGCTCTGCTGGAATGAACCTTTAATATTCTGTGAAAATGGTGCATTTGCCCTGGTCACTGAAAAGGTGTAAGCAGAGGCAGTCTGCCATTCTGCCACGGACTGTGCAGGAAGGCTGTTTGCACTTCTGAGAGCCTCTGCATACGTGCATGTATTAAACATTTACCTCCCGGTGCCTTATATGTTGGGTTCTATGCAAGACCCCTTGCCAGAGTCACAGATCCTAGTAGAGGGGCTTTTTAAATGACTCAAGCCAAGGCAACAAACAGTCCAGCAGGAATCTAGTGAGCCATTCTGCAAAATTTAGCCTATATTTGGCAAGCACTGGATTTACAAAGCACACTTCCACATTTAGGACACATTTATTCAAAACTCAGGCCCTGCTGGGTGTGGTGGCGCACACCTGTAATCCCAGCACTCAGGAGGCTGAAGCAGGAGGATCACCATGAGTCTGAGGCCAGCCTGGGCTACACAAATGAGTTCAAGGCCAGCCTAAACTGTATATGGAGACCCTGTCTCAAAAACAAAAACAAAGGTCTTGCAAAAACTGAGGTCTTGCAATTTGATGAACCAAATTTTTGTTCCTTTTTAAACCAAAGGTTGAAAATATGAACAGCCTCATAAGATCAAAACAGATTTCATTCACAAAGATGAGTAGTTTTTTTTAAAAAGTGCACACTGAGATGTGTTGTGTGCATTACCAGCTCCCACTAGGAGTGTGATCATTACATAATGCAAACATGTACTCATTAAAATAAAAACTGAATAAAGATAATAAAGAGTAAAACCTGTATTAGAAACACAAATATTAGAGCTGGAAAAGCTTGCAAAACCATGTGACTCACTAGGCTCAAAAACTGGGCTAAGATTTAAAATAATATAAATAAGAATTCTGGCTGATTTTAATTTGGAAGAACAATATGAAATATATATATATAATCAAATGAGGTATAGGATTTGTTATATAGTCAGTGCTCAGCAAATATTTATTTAAAAAATTCCACTATTCCACTTTACATAATTTAAAAGATCCCAAACTTCTGTCTTACTAGAAGATGTTGAGTTCTGGCTGAGGAAAATGCTTTTCTTTAAAAAATGACATTGCCAGACATGGTGACACATGCCTGTAATCCCAGCACTCGGGAGGCTGAGGCAGGAGGATCGTTGTGAGTTTGAGACCAGCCAGCTTGAACTGCATAGTGAGACCCTGTCTCAAAAGGACCAAAAAAAAGGAAAGACATGAAGTATGAAAAAAATACAAATTAAAGGACATTGGCATAATGGAATAAATAACACACACGTAACAGCAGCAAGGAGGAGGCTGGAGTCGGTGGTGCAGTAAGCAAAACAGAAAGACCTGAGGAGGATTCCATTGGCTGTCACCGAAACCAAGGAAACAAAGACATCAAAAAAGAACCTCTAAACACAAAAAGACCTGAAGGGAAGCTGAGGTCAGGAGTGCCTTCATAAAATGCTTACTGGACCTGCACTCGGGAACTCTGAGGGAAAGGACTCCACGGCTATAAATACCCATTTTTGATATGGTTTGTGTCACGATTTCCCCCAGGAGCCTGTGCGCTCACAGGTGGGGCTTGTGAGGTGAGTGGACTGGGGGGGGGCATAGCTGGCTCGCTATCAGGATGTAGGGTTTGGTCAGAGGGGAGGTGCAGATGGGCATAGCCTAGGAGGGTTTCTTTCCATACTTGGATCTTCCTTTGTCACTCTCTGCTCCCTGGGTATCATGAGGCTATGATAGGCAGCTAAGTTAGATAGAAATAAAGGGGCCTGGGCTCTCAATGAAGTCAACAGAAAAAAATAGACATCAGAATTGTGGCTGGAGGTGCATCCGAAGGCCAGGCCGAAGGTACAGGTGCAATGGCCAGGCCTACATGCCTCCCTGAGGGAAATCAATAATTTGAAATTGTATTGTAATTAGTACCACCTAGACCATAAAGTCCAGATAGGGATCAATCTGCCTGCCCACAGTGGGCAGGTGTAATGGTTGATACCTGTCAATTTGAGAAGTCTAGAAGTTTAAATAATTCAGCAGTTCTACATCCCAGTGTGTAGAGAACATGCCCTTCTGCTATAAGATGTTGTTCATTGTGTCAGTTTGAGAAATTTAGAAGTTTAACTAAAGTGACTCAGTAGGGAGCCAGGGTTCGTACTTTGTAAACATCCTGAGGCTGTGCAAGAGGAGGGCAGGGAGATGCTGTGAGTGCTGCATACAATACGGGCAGTCTGCATACAACGCGGGAGGAAGAGACTTCTCTCCCCTCTTTTGCTCCTGCTGCTTTTGCTGTCTTCTGCCACCTTAAAGTGTTGGCCCTGTGCCATGCCACCCTGCCTTGGAGCCAGCAGATTATAGACCAAAACCTCCACAAGCTGTGAGCTAAATAAACCTTTCCTTCCTTAATTTTGGGCGTCAGGTATTTTGTCCCAGCAATGAGAGAAAAATAACCAAGACAGCAGGTGACCAGAGCATCTGGACCAATCTCTTCCTCAAAATACATTTTTTTCCCCATGTACCCTTACTAAGTGCCTTGCTTCCCTATTGGATCCATGTTAGCTAAGTGGCTATACTTGTAATTCTATAAATTGGTTGTTTGACCCACACTGTACACACATTATGACTTTGCTGTATGAATTGCTCTTGACAAAGGTCCTTGGTGGCCACCCCATTTGGGACCCCTCTTGGAAATCCAGGAGCTATTTTTCTCTCCTTATTTCCAATAACACTCTCCTAACTTCTTTCTTTGGTTCACAACTTCATTCCTCAGTATTGTAGGGCCACAAACTTGGCACATCTGACATCTAAGAGCTTGGGCATTATACTTCTCCTGCGTCAAGGTGAGCAGCTTTTCCTATATTATGCCCCTGCACCATGCCAACCTGTCCTGGAACAGCCAAAGACAGGCTGAAAAGTGGACCAAAATAAATTCCCCCCCCCATTTAGTGGCAGGTGTCAGATATTGTGTCCCAGTGACAAGGGAAGTGACTAACACAATCTGCATAGCTGCATGTTGTCAGGTCAGTTCATACTTCTTAGGGTTCCTTTAACACGATGTTAATTCTACAAGCTCTTCTTCAGATCTACTCTGAGCAAAGCCCTGGATTAGGCAAGAGTTTCATGGACATAAACCAGACATGGTTCTTGTTCTTGGGGGTTTGTACCTAGTTACTGTAGTAGGCCACCACGCCACACAAGGACACAAAAGTAATACAGTACAGGGCTTACACATGGACAAGCACATGTGTAGCTTCAGAAACAGAGTGTGTGGTGGAGCCATTTAAAGAAGACTCCCAAAAGCGGGACTGTACTTCCGAAATAGCTCCCCAAACATGCCAGGCTCCTGGAGAATCCAAGGATCCAGCAGAATCAGTATCCAGATAATCACTGGATTTATTTTGTTAATTATGAGGTTAGGTGTTTGGAAAGGAAAACGTGAAAACCACCTGCTTCCTTCAAAGGAAACCAGGAGAAACTTCTAAAAAGTCCTCAAGGGAGTTAAAATGGGAATGAAGTGCAACTATAGGGTGAACCAAGTGATTTGGAAGCACAGAGATTGGCGATCTCTGGCAGGAGATCAATGGCAGGATAAGAAAGAAGAGTGGAAGAAATGCTTTTTGAGGTGTGCCTTGAGGTGATTCAAGTTAGTAAGACAGAGGACAAGGGCAAGTGTGGCTTCAGGGCAAGCAGAGCCCAAGCAGAGTGTCGGGAAGCAGGTGCGTGGGGACTATGGGGGTTATTCAATATGGCGGCAAATGAAGGGTGTGGGTGCAAAAACAGCAGGAGGTGGGTTTTCTTTTTCTTAACAGATTTACTGAAGTATAGTTTATAAAATTTACCTATTCCATATACACAATGATGATATTTAGTAAATTTATGGAGTTGTGCAACCATCACCAACATGAAGTTTTAGAGTATTCCCACCACCCCCAAAAGCCCCCTTGTGCCGGAATGTAGTGTTTTTGTCCGCTGCTTTGACTATGTGTGATGGTGAAGGAATCCAAGGACCAGAGCCACGAAGTATGGCACCGAGATACTGCTTGTCTAAGTAAAGGAACACAGAGAGCCATGGATGCCCAAATAAGCCTTTGCTCCATCTCCTTATCTGCTTGCTGTCCAAAGCTGCCAAGGAGGAAAATGACCCTGGCTTTTTTCTTGACGTTGCATTAACTGAACTCCTATAAAACAAACTCATTGCACAGAGCTGTCAACACACCTGGCAAGACACTCCATTGTCTTTGATTTCAGGTCCTTTCAATATTCCCAAAGAGAATTATTCATGATACATTATCTGTTCTGCAGGCCAAAGGACTTCCCAGGCTATTAATATGTTTCTCAAGTCCATCAAATTCCCCTCAAAATCATTTGTGATTCCCCACAAAATTGTATGTTTTTCACTCTCCTCTCATAGAAAAAGGTTATACAAGAAATGATGAAAATATAAGGTGAATGTCTGTATTTTTAACATTTATAACAGTTGAACACACATTGTCATTAATCGTCCCTCAAAATACTCTTCCTTATTTTGAGCATACTTATCTCATCATTCTCACTTTTTCTGAAGCAGTTCTGGGAGTCCTCTTTCATGTCTTCATGAATTGTGATAAAAAAAATACATGGATGCTGCTCAAGCAATGGAAAGGCAGGCTCACAAAAGCAGTGCGTGTGCCCTCGTCCACCTTCTTTCCTCATTAGATCTGGCACCGTGTAACTTCTGGCTCTTCCTCAAAGTCAAAATGATCCGAAAAAGTAGATGTATTGAATTGATTCAGGACACTGAGGCAGCCAGGACAGTGGTTCTTCATGACACTGTCACTGAAGACCTGAAAGAACTCCCAGAATGCTTTGGAAAGTGGCAAAAATCAAGGGGATAAGTGCGTTCAAAGGGAAGTGGAGTATTTTGAGGAAGAATTAATGGTGATGTGTTTTTTATGTAACAAATGTTTTCATAATTTAAATCTTCACTCTTATTTTCCAGTCACATCTTGTAGAAGCTTCAGAATTGTGCAGGGCTGGCGGGTAATTACACTAGGTACTTTCTGCCATGCATATTATAAATTTGGATATCTTCCAGTTATTCTGTTTACTTCAGCTAATCTTTGGAAAGGGAAGAAACTTCACCTCTACCAAGGTTTTGAGGTTTGTCCTTGTTCGATGTAGATCAATAATAGTTCATAAACCATTTTATAAACACACTACTTCTAAGTCAATACACCAGGTGATGGCCATTTAGATGAACGTTTTTGTGCCTTATGAATCATGCTATATGCATTTCCATACAAGCCCTCCTCTGGATATGCTTTCATTTGACTTGAATTAGAGTTGCCAGATTTAGTAAGTAAAAAATCGGATACCCAGTTTAAATGTCAGATAAGCACATTTTCTAAAGTATAAATATATTCCATTTATTTTATTTTTTTTTTTTTAATATTTTTTTATTTTTTTTTTTAATATATTCCATTTAATACCTAGGACATATTTATACTAAACCATTATTTGTTGTTTATCTGACATTCTGATTTAACTCAGAATCTTTGTATTTTATCTGGGAATTTTGTTGTGCATAAATACCTAGAATTGTTGGACCATACAATAGATTTATACTTAAGAAACTGCCATTTTCCAAAGGGACCGTACTGTATGGTCCATTGTTTTCCTCATCCTCCTCAACATGATTTGATTTTTGTTTTAAAGACCATTCTAATATATATGGAGTAGCTTTTCATTGTGGTTCTAACTTTATCAATAATATTTATAAATAATTGTGTTTATTAGTTATTCATGTATCTTCTTGGGAAAATGTTTATCAAATTTTGGCCCATGTTTTGTCTTACTCATTTGTAGTGTTCTTAACATATTCTCAGTATAAATTTTTTTCCAGTCTGTGTCACTTAACATTTTTTTTAAACCCTACAGATTTTAATGTTCATAAAGTACAATTTATCAGTTTGTTTTTTGACAGATTTTGGTTTTGGTGCCATTTGAAGTCTTTGCCTAACCCAAACATATGAAGATTTTGTTGTTTCCTGCTAGAAGTTGTACAGCCTTAGTGGTTACTGTTAGGTCTATAATGTGGTAAGGATCTAACTTACTGGTTCTTTTTTTCTTTCTCTCCTTCCTTTTAAAGTATGGATATCTTATCGTTCCAGTACTGCTCATTCAAGACTGTCTTTTCTCCCATTCAGTTATCTTGGCACATATGTCAGAAGTCAATTGAACATAACTATAAGGGTTCATTACTGACTCTTAACTGTTACATCTCTATAAATGTTTAGCCTTATACTGAACGCCATCTTGGTTAACGTAGTTTTATAGTAAGCTTCAAAATCAGATAATTCCTTCCTTGTTCTTTTTTTCTTCAAAATTATTTTGGCTATTTTAGATCCCTTGTATTTCCATTGTTTTAGGATCTGCTTGTTAATTTAGAAAATATTGCTCAAATATTGATAGCACTTGAGTTAAATCTATGGAGCGACTGGGGAGAACTGCCATCATAACAGCATTGAGCCTTCCACCCCATGAACATAGGGGTATGTCATTTTTATCTTACTCTCTCAGCACTATCTCCCAGAGGAGTAAATTCATTTTTGTATGTTATCATGGTGACTGGCTTTAATTTTGAGACTATTGCTAGTCATAAATACAATTTTGAAATATCAATCTTGTATCCTACAGCCTTACTGTTTTAAATCTAGTAGCTTTTGTGTGGATTTCTTAGGATCTTTCAAGATCATGTTACCGTGAAGACAATTTCATTTTTTTTTCTAATTTTAAAGTCTTTAGTCACTTCGTGGGGGAAAGGGCTGAATAGACCTCCCACTACAATGCTGAATAGAAAGAGTGAGTGTACATGTTCTTAATTTGTTCTTGATTTGAGGAGAAAAGCATTGTTTCTCACCAGTTTTTATTACGGGCTTTTCATAGAAGCTTTTGAGAGTTCTATTTGGTTCCACTGGGGATTTTTCATCGTGGATGTTGAATCCTGTCAAATGCTTTCTCTGTAATTTTTTTATTGTAATTGTTCACAGGTTTTATGCAGGTTTTATCAGTGTTTGTTAATGTGCTATTATATTAAATGATTTTTGGATGTTACATGAAGCTTGCAGCCAAAGATACGTATCATTTTGTCCTGACACATAAATCTATTTGTCGTTCAAATCAGTTAATAGTGTTTTAGAACTTTTGTATCTGTCATCATGAGCTTGCAGTGCTTTATAAATATAGGCAAAGATTGTAATTTTCCCTTTACTTATGGCTTTAACTCTGTATCAGGAATTTTGATGTGTACTCCTTTTCATTGTTAAAATTAGTTCTAACCAAACACTGTGGCACATCTGTAGTCTCAACTACTTGGAAGGCTGAGGTAGGAAGATGATGAGCTGAGTTAGAGATCAGGCTGGGCAATACAGCAGACCCCGTCTTAAACAAAAATAATTTTCTAATTTTCCATTAAGATTCCATCAGTCCAGGGGTTATTTAGAAGTATGTAATTTATACATACTTGGGAACCTGCCAAATACCTCTTTGACTTCTAACTTAATTTCCGTGTGGCTGGAGAACATACTATTTCAATCTTTTTAAATTCTGAGACTTGTATTATTGCATGACATCGCTTTCCCTGGAGAATGACCCATGCATAGTAGAAAGGGTATATTTTGCTATTGTGGGTGGTGTTACATAAATGGCAGGACAAATTAGCTGACAGCATTTTCTTATGTGCTCAGTGATTCTATCAAGTTGTCCTGTCAATTACTTCGAAATCTCCAAATATTGTTGTACCGCCTATTTCTCTCAATCATTATTTTCTTCATGTACTTTTTAGGCTCTGTTAGATGCAATGTAATTGTTATATTTCTCTGATATGTTGAGCCCTTTAGCATGTAAAATATCCTGCTCTATTTGTCATATTTCTTGACTCAAAACTCACTTTGATATGAATATAGCAATTCCAGGTCTAAAGTGCCTCTGTGACATCATATAGTTGATTCTTACTTTTTATCTATTCTATTTTTTTCAAATGTTCAATTCATTCACATTTAATGAAATTATTGGTATGATTAGATTTATGGCTGACATTTTGTAAATGCCTCTAAATTTTCATGTCTTTTTTGTGTCTCTGTCCCTGTCTTTTATATTAAATATTAGTGAATTCCAAATATATTTTTAAGTGATTATTTTCATGCTTGATCTACAGGCATTAGTAATATGCATCTCAATTTACTATAATCTTCAGACTAAGGGTAATGTAATTTCAATAGACTATAGCTCTGTTGGATATTTACCCTTTTAGATATATCTAGGATTTTAATGAGTTTGAAAATTTATTCAGAATGGGTATGAAAGCAAGAACCAACTACATGATATCCTAGGGGAACACTCTGATACTAATTCCTCCTTAGATTTAAAACCACTATTATAAACCATATTTATATTGTAAGCTCAACAATACATGTTATAATTATTGCTTTATAAAGTATAATATCATTTAAAGAAAACACATTTATTGTGGTAAGCAAATATAACACCAGAGTACCATCCTCTAGGTACTGCTATGAAAGGATTGTATAGATGAAAAATAGTGAAGTTACTAATTAGGGAGATTATCCTGGATTATCCCAATGAGCCTAAAGTAATCACATGAGCTCCCTTAAAAGTGGAACAACAAGCAAGCAGCAGAGATGAAGTGAAAGAGAAGCAGAAGAGACATGGGATAGAAGGGCAGTCAGAGAAAGGTCACATGAGAAGGGTTCAACCAGCTGGCTTTCATGAGGCAATAGGAAGGAGGCCGTGAGCCAAGGAATGTGTGTAGCTTTCTACATACTAAGGGTGATCCCTAGCCAATGATCAGCAAAGAAATGGAGACCTTAGTCCTACAACCTCCTGGAATGGAACAAAGTCTGTCAACAATCTATGTGTAGAAACTTATTCTTCCTAAGCCTCCAGAAAAGAATGGAATCATTGGCATTTGGGAAAAAAAATTATTTATTTGCAGTGCTTCCGTTTTTCTACTGTAGTGTTAGGACTTAACATAAACGTCACTCTCCTATTTCCTATTTACAGTTCATTTGGAATATTACTACAAATACAATTTACAATTTTTAAAAACTTATGGGGAAATGCAATTTATGTTTTTTTCTCCTTTACAGGCTTCTCAAAATCATTCAACACAAGTGAAAATTTATATGGATATTTTCTGTACATATCTGAAAGGGCAGAGATTACACTGATAAAGTCAAAAGAATTTTGCACAAATACAATAAAATACAGAAAACAAAAAGTACAGATGATGTTATTTGGGGAACAATATAAACAGTACAGTACCATTTGGGTAATTTAGCAACATAATACCCATACTTTATAGAAATAAAACTGCAAACCTGGAGAATGCTCTGACAAATATTAAACATTATATACACAATGAGGTAAATGTACCTTGGTCTCTTGAGAGGTAATTTAAGTTTAAAGCAATTGACATTTTGAAGCATCTCCTTGACATATAAAGAAATATCAAACACCCCACTCCCTTGGCACATTGTGAAAAAAGGGATAGCAAAACGTGGTTCAGGATACTCAATTCACAAAAATCTTATTAGAAACAAAAGCAAATTCACTGAAGTTCTTTTAAAGTTTTAAGAAACAGTTTGAATGTTACTAACCATATTTTTTAGAAAGCTTACATATACAAATTGGATTGCATAATGAGATTGAAAATAATGTACTGACAATCCTAACATCCTAGGAATCCAGCATCCCAAGAAAGGGCTTATATTCCAGCATTCCAAAACAGATTGCAGTACCTGTGCAGTGCTGTTCTTTAGGATCTCAAAATAATTCGGCATTTTTCTGCTAAGCTATAACAGAATCGTTATTTGGAATCTCCACCACTTAGAGCCACTGCCACAATCAAGAAACAAAAAAACCTGGTGATTTACAATCATTCCTTCAGTGCATGGGGGAAAAGACAGCAAGTCTGATATGTGTAATACAATATTGATTTTGTATGTGTTAGCACTCTGTCACTTGTTTTAGAATACAGTCTACATCTGACAGGTCTCAGACATAGATAAAAAAAGGTAGCTCATCAAGATTGCAATTGGCTGAGCGACTTAAATTTATAGTAAGAACTGAAATATGAAATTCTTCATGGCCATGGCACTGTATACCAACTCAAGGCACTTCTTGAGCATTATCATTACAGCAGAATTACAGGCTCAGCAGTTCAGGCCTGACTGTCCTACAGAGGACACAACCCAGGCCATTGCTTCTGGCACAACTCCCACTGTCACACCTGCCACCCACTTCTTGTTTTTGGCTAACGTCAAAGCAGGGTAACCAGCAGAAGCATCCCAAGCCTCACCTCTATACTTGGAGACCCCTCCCTAACACACCCAAGAATTCAAGGAAATGGAAGTATTTTCCATAAGTTCCATTAACCATTTTACTCTGGGGTCTCAAAAGCAACTCTTCAGTCAAAAGGCTGGGAATATGGGTCAGAAGCAACGGTCTCTGAAACAGGGGCCAGCAGGAAGTTAGGTCAGGAGAAACAGAGCTAAAGACATCAAGGAAGGAAAGGCCAGGGAGATCTATGCCCCAGAAGCCATACTTGCCCCACTCTCACCTCTTTGGGGCACTGACGAAATGATGTGCCAGAGGATATGTTTTAGTCATGCTAAATCTTTGAAGGTGAGCATGTTAGGACAGGCAATATAAACGAAAGACTATGTTTCTAAATGATAACAAATATTACTCCAGTCAAATTTATCTGCAGTTATGGCCACAGAAATCATGAATTATTTTATCTTTTAAGTAACTTTCACTTTCAATGTTAACAAACTGGGGTTCACAATGTCCCTAGCCAACACAGGAATTAGATGCAGTAATACATAAATTCAAATTTAGAACTATATTCCAACTTAAAAAATATTCCCTGATTCATAAAAAGTACGTTTTCTTGACTTAGGCAAGAATAGTATAATTGCAACTCAACCTTTGATGTAATGAGGACTAACTTTAGCAAAAGTTGATTACCTTATATGAAAGTGAGAAATCATGTGTTACAACTTTCAATCAGACTTTTGGTATGTTCTTAAAATTATATAAAAATAGGTCTAGTGATAAAATGCATTGGTCCCCTGGATTTCATAAAGCAGATCTTGTAGGCTTAAGAAATGCCCCCCCCCAAAAGTACCTGATTATAGAACTAGAGATTACCAAATAGGTAATATAACACAACTATACAAACAAACCTCTCAAACATTTATTTGCTTAAATGAAATCATGGTAACTACAGAAAAAAATTGTAGTCAAAATAGTAGCCTCTAAGAACATTTTCCCCATGATGTTTTTAAACACATAAAATTGATACTAGATTCCTATGTAATATGTCATTCCTTCTAGAATTACTTTGGTTTTAAGACCAAGTAGTCTTTCAAATTTATTCTATGTATAAGATATAAGACATGATCAGAATGCAACTCATTCAGCATAAATGGCCACAATTTCTTCCTGACCAAAATACTGTAAAGGTTATTCTGACCTTCTTATCAGGGAATTGATAGCACTATGAAGTCAAAGTCTTGTCTCACAGCTATGATAGTTTCCCCCCTCAGAACAAGATCACAGTGATATAAGGACTTTGAGTACTGTAAAAGTCCTACATACTTTACAGCACTCTTAGGTAAAAACCAGTAATCATAAGACAGTTTTAGCTTGATGTGAGAAGACCATGATGAGTTTATTTTAAACATTTAATTTGACTGAAAACATCTGTAAGTGGAGAACCTATATACAGAATGTTCTTTAGCTATCACTTCTCCCCATATAGAGCGCACTGAATTTATTATGAACCATGTAAATTAAGAAGTTGCAGTATCTGCACACATGACATAAGGAAAGACTGAATTAAAAGCTGCCTTCCTCAAAGTGTAGTGAGACCTCAGAACTACACTGTTAACCTTACAAAGACAGAGAACCCACAGAACATTTACACTACATAACAAGTGTGACTGTCACACACATCTGTTCTCTATTTGAATTATTAACTACTTTTGCCTCTCTAAAAAAGGCCTATTACTTGACATTAACCATTTTCTATTTTAAATGTAATTCATTTCTTAAAAAAATAACACTGTCATTGATCAGATAAAGAAAAACATGGCTTACAGAATACCACACAACTTTTCACAAGCAGCTAGACAAACTTTCCCTTACAGAAAAATTAGTCTGTATGCTATGAACGTTAACTTATTAAAGCACTGTAAGCATCTAGAGTGCCACTTGACTTTTAAAAATATACTCAGACAATACAATCGAACGCTAAAAGCTCGAAGGAGAATATTCCAACATGACCATGGTAATAAATGGCTTATGCCACAGCATATTTAGTGGTTCAAGCACATTTTGGTAGGAGAATGGCATTTTCAAAATGGTGTATCAATGGCATACCACAAAACTCCTTCGAAAAAACCAAAACGGACCAGGTTTGAGTTATTCAGATAAATAAAGTTTAGAATTCAAACACTACAGGTTTTAACACAAAGACTTCAAGCAATTCTACTCATTCCCATTAGAAAGACACAGAAGTGGCACTTACTGGTATAGTACAATCCCATTTTGAAGGCATGTAATGTTCTGAATATGTGAAAGAACAATAATAGTATACAAAATACAATTGCATAAATTATGTTCCTCACCACTACATGAGGTCCTTTTTAGACTCAAGATAAGAGTTTTAAGATCCTGAAAAATTATAGAACAGTACATTCAAAGACTGAATCAAAAAATTCTTTAGTGGTTCAGAATCCTCTGAGAATGTACTACTAACCAGGAGTAAATCACTTTGTTTCAAAATAACTCAACAGTCCAGCTCCTTTGCCCTTAAGATGATCTTCATCACAGCAGAGTTACCTAAAGTTAAGATGAGCAATCATCTTTTAAAAAACAAGTTTTGTTAATAAAAAATAAAGGTAGACTATACAACATTTTGTAACTGTCCTGGGAAAGAAGCGTTCATAGTGCACAGAAAGGACCCGGATGGCTGTTTCCTGGGTCCAAAGAAATCCTGGGAAGTTTTTAATTGACCTTATTAGACTGTTGCAAAAAGAAGCAATATCCTTCTGTTCCCTCTCAGTGAGGTAGAACAATTGGCCTCTCAAATGAAAACCCAGGAGCAGATCTGAAGAAAAAGCAGAGTCCAGGCAAGGCTGCAGAACTACATTTTGATGCCTTCCTGTTGACTGAGCTGTGACAGCGTCTTCTTAATCCGCAAAGCCGTCAGCCTAGCCGCTCCATTAGCATACCAACATTCCCTCATAATTTTAGCCATCACCCTCAGGGCCTATAAGACAATATAAGAAAAATTATTAATGCACATGCTACTTTTTCATTGCGCTGAATAAAAATCTTTACCTATAAATTTTCTTTCTAAATGGTATATTCATACAAAAATTATTTTGAGCACTATTTGTAAGAGCAAGTGAACGGAAATGACCAGCATCAACAGGGTACTAGTGCTAGCTTGTAGAAAACAGATGGACAAAGGGTGACTTGGTAGATCCGGAAAGTTAACTTTTAACCCGGCAATGGGCAAGGCAAGAAGGAATCTGACTCACACTGAGACTCCTCCAAACCGGGAAATTAAGCACATGAAGCATGTCCAGGGTGCAGCTCATGGTAAACATAGGAGCAGGGGTCAGCTCAAGGAGCTGGAGCCCCAGAAACCTGTCCTTTCCCCAGTTTATGCAGCTGGGTGACTATCATTCAGGTGGACAAGAAGAAACACAAGGACCTTGAAAACATGAGAGTAAAATGGAAATATACTAAACATTAAGACTGTAAGCTTTCTCCCCTAAACACAGGCAGAACTTTGTACATATTCCTCTAGCCCAAGAATCTTTGAAAATTTGAGCAGCCCAGGAGGACCAATCCAAAGAAGGGTACCAGAAGAAAACAACACGGTGAGGTTGCCTGAAGGGACAGCCAGTAAGCTCTGCCACACACAAGAGTTTCCTATCAGCTTTTGGGCCCCTCTTCACACATAAAAAGTCTCATCACACATTCAAGAAAAGTAACATGAAATGGAGAAACTGAAACCAAAAAAGCAATTTGGAAAAAACAAACTATAAAGAACAACACAACAAAAATCTATCATTAGGGCTAGAGACAGAGGTCAGTGGTAGAATGCCCACTCTGCTGGCATGTACAAGGTTCTGGGTTCCATCCGCACACCATACATACCATATATATTTAATATTCTCAAAGAGATAAAAGAAAATACTGACACACTCTATACTTCATTTCCCCTGGACAATCTTCTCACTCAGTTGCTTTAGTCTGTGTATTTAATATTAGATGTCTTCCTCAAATGTCTAGTCATGACCTAATAATGTTTAGCAATGAATGGAAACAGTATTTAGAAAACAGTAAGTACTCCTGGAAATTAAAAATGTAAAAACATAAATGGAAAAGGTAAACAGAAGAACTGCAAGATAAAGGTGATAAACCTCCCAGACGGTGAAGAAAAAAGGTAAAAAGATAAGTAAGAGGTCAGGACAAATAATAAAATTACAAGGCTCCTTCAGGAAGTCTAACATTTAAGTAATGAGGGTTAAAGAAACAGAACAGAGGAAGCAATTCAAGATACTTCAGGAACATGTTCTAGAAAACAACTGTGTCCAGGTTTAAAGGACCACATCCCAGCAATACTTACTGAATGCTTACCATATAGCAGACACCACTTAGGTCCCAAGAATATAGGAGTGAACAGATAAAAGCCTGTTCTCATACAGCTTACATTCCAGAGGGCTAAGTCACAGATACATAAATTACTGTAAAATACAGGGACTATCACACAGTGGTAAACGCTAAGGAAAAAAAATAATTCACTGAAGGGAGGTGAACATGATTATAACTTTTTTTTTGGTACTGGGAATTGAACTCAGGACTTTCTGCTTGCCAGGCAGGTGCTTGCGCCACTGAGCTATACCCTGTGAACATTATTTTAAATAGATAGAGAGGTCATGACTCAATGACAAGGCAACCTTTGAACCAAGAGCCAAATGAACAGAGCAAATAAACCAAGAAACAAGAAGACAACATCAGATCCAAGAAAGAGGAATCGACACCACAGAAAGGCAGAGAAAAATCTCAAGATGAAAGATGAGGGACATCCTAATATCAAAGCTGTACATCTGACCTTAAGAGCAACCAGTCCAGATTGGAAACAGAAGGCTCTCAAAGAGACTTATTTAGGTATTCTATCAGTTTCACACTCTGGAATTTAAACTACGCCACATACAAATTCTGAGTAGGCTGTATCTGGGCTGCATAGTTCATTTGGTTGAATAGGTAGTGCACTTTTGATACTAGAGTCTCTATAGAGACTACATCATTTTTAGAAGTAAAATCAACTACTAAACTGACCAGCTTATTACTACACGTAAGCTACAAAACTTCAATCTGTTTCACCAATGTCATAAAAGTAGCAGTGGCAATTAACTTTGTTTATAAATATCTTAAATTTACAAGAAAGTATTTCTAAGAGCTAGGAATGAAAAGCTCACACTGTTGGGAGAGTACTTTCCTCAAACTCTTGGTTAATAATTATCTGGGTAATCATCTGTGAAATCATATGAAGCTGCTCTGCAATCATTTTAGTGAGTTGTTCGATTTACAAAGGGACGTTCAGTGCCAGAGAAGTGAAGTAACCTGTATAAAATCCAGACCTGCCAGGGTTTTCTAGAACACAAATCTCCTAATTCCTGGTTTGGACTCAAGGCACTTTTCTGGGCTGCTCCAGCTGAAGGAATGCATTCACTTACTTCATTTTGCACATCTAACAACTATCAGATATACTGAAGGTCACTACAAAAGTTCCGCGGCCCTTTTAATGTGCTTGAAATTGAACATGAACACCAAATTATTTTACTTCTACTCGTCTTATTGGTTTAACTGCTATGAAAACAAAGAAAAGGAATTTTTCCAAAAAAGGGCAAATTTCTGCTTAGTAAACAGTTTAGAAAATGCCCTCATATCAGAAAGAAATACTCACTTCACAGCTTTGCCATCTGTTTGGAATATTTGGCCTCAACTTCTGTTCACAAACTACTTTTCTCATTTCTTCAACTGATGGATCAGAAGGTACAAGATCATAGTAAGGCAGCTGGTAATCTTCATGAATTCCTGTATTAATTTTAAAAATTTATTTTGAAGAACTTATATAGTGATGCTGAATTATTAGAAAGATTAGGGGCTGGGGATATAGCTCAGTGGAATAAGTGCCTGCCTCGCAAGCGCAGGGTCCTGAGTTCGATCCCCAGTACCGCCAAAAAAAAAAAAAAAAAAAAAAAAGAAAGAAAGATTACCTAAGAGGTGTATTATAGTGTCCTGTTATTAAATCAGGTAAGTGGAACAAGGCTGACCGTTTTCATTGTTATACCCATATCTACATCAACCTTCTCACTATGGGATGTGTGCTTTAAAACTCAATACTGCCATGAGCTCAGCAAAAGACGTTTTTAAATGATGGCTGTAATCTGTGATATCCAGGTTGACACTCTCTCCTATTAGTCCACTGTGCAGCAAATGAGATTTTATTGTGTGAGCGCACAGTCCCTCATATATTCTCTCAGTGAGTAATGAATTCTACTTGGCAAGCCTTACGTGCAAGTCCTTCTGTCTGGATCTGTCAGTAACATGTTCTACTTGCTGCAATACCAAGACATATTCTGCCCCTCACTGCCCAAAAAACTGAGGTCCTAGATCTTAGCCTGAACCCCACAGCCTATGTCACTGTTTTTCAAGTAAACACAGCCAAGTGTTCAATCTAAAAATGAAGACTGAAAATTAACAAACTTAAAAAATAATGTAATATAACTGCATTACTCTCCAACAATTACGTAGAAAAAAATAACCAATTAAAAGCTCAAGGAAATGAAGTTGACCTGGCATATACTACAAAGAGCTTCCTAAATGGCCTTCTGGGGGCACTGTCTACTTTAATGGCTTATGTTCTGATGCTTCCCAGGACTCAAATGAAACAGGAGAAGACATAGGAGTAAAGCTGTACTTTGGCACGCGCTGACATGCCAAAGCTCACTCCAGGTTTTAGCTCCTGTTTTCTCTGGCGTTCTCAGTGACACCTGTCAGTCTGTTGAAGTACAGAATTTCATTCAGTGAAGAGACAATTCCTTAACAACTGCTGCTTATGACAAACTGTTGGGGAAAGAGAGAGCAATTTACCACCAATGGAGCATCGACGCGCTATCTCCCAGAACACCAAGCCCATTGCATAGATGTCAGCGCGTTTAAAGGATTCAAAATGTTTCATATTTATGGAATCATCTAGAACTTCAGGGGCCATGTACCTAAAAAAGAAGCCAATATTTTATTTTACTGAATAGCAGCCATACTATTGAATTGTTTCAGACATTTTCTTTTACTCCTGAGAAAAAAATTTAAAAGCACAACCACTATTAAAGGTTTCCCCTTTTAGCATGGTTCTACTATTTTAAAAAGTGATTCACACTTATAAAAATTTCTCCAAGTACATGAAGTACATAGTAAAAAGCATCCCCTATTGCCACAGTGGTTACATTCAGCCACTAATTTCTGAGACAGACAGATAGAAACACACACACACACACAGGGTATTAATATAACTGTGAAATTAAATTCAAGAAAAGTATTGAATATCCACATTGGTTTGCACATTGATGATATAAACACCATAATCTGGGCAACTTATGTGACGACAACAATTTGCAGTATAACAACCAATGGTGAATTCCTACAATCCTGCATAGTGCCACTATGTATTGTCTCTAATGTTCTTTTAAATTATTATTTACTTATTCTCTTTAATGATTTGATCCATCTTCTATTCTTACATCTGGTAACCTGAGCAACTTCATTGAAAATAACTATGTAATATAACAATCACTATTAATCTCTATCATTTGGTTAGAAACTCTGTATCATTTTTAATGTCCTTGTTTTGTGTTGTCTGTATTTTGCTACTGTTCTTTTTTTTGTACTATTTTCTTTAAAATAAAAAGAATTTTTTAAAAATGATATAAACACCACAAAATGTTCAGATGGCAGCTTTATGCCATTTGTGATCTTGGTTTCCAATGACAGGCACATGTATAACAGGTATGACGATTACAAGTACTCTAACGTACATCTCATGTACTGTGCAGGGAATACGTAAGTTAATCTGGAAAGCTCACTATTATTAAACAGGATGAAACGGAGCTGTGATGTACTACTTCACGGAACAACGTAATAGATAAAAATGAGTGACAGTACTCATTCTGATACTCCATCATAAAGTTTCAAAAACCCTATTAATGTTGGTCAGAACCCATAAAGATCTGCAACAAACACTGTAGTGGGTCCCTTAGCCGGGAAAGAGCTCTGAAAGTCCCCCTACTGAATCCTAAAATCATAAATATAATTTTGATAGGCTAACGTTGTTGATTATCTCCAAAGTCAAGGCAGTAGTGTTAAAGAAATGTGACAACATGGTATGATTAAGGAAAGCAAGTGGTTTAGGTTAGAAATCTCAGCTCTTCAGTTTATCATACACAAGAAGGTGGTCGCGTTACTTAACCTCCATGAGGTGATTTCCTTACCTGTGAATTAATGGTGATAATGCCTACCTATTATATCTTTTTGAGAACTTATGGAGTCAGTGAATATTTATTGAGGATCTACCACACACTAGGGACTAGAATTCTGGAAATACATATATACAAACAGTTACAATATAACATGGTAAATGCCTCAGTAGCCTTCAGCATACTATGACAGCCCTTGGCAGGAATACTCAAGACTCTTGAGGACTAGAAAAGGCTTCCCACGAGAAAGGAAAGGTATAAGAAACAGTACTGGAAAGTACATTTTAGGACACAGAACATAAATTCTAAGGAAGAGAGAAAGGTCTATTTTTAGCAACTGAAAGTCTGAAAACAGTTGGCCTACCTGCAGCATAGTGTTTCACTTGGACATTAAATGAGGCAGTATGTAAAATAACCTACTAAGATAACTGGCATGTACCAAATACCCTATACACATTAGTTGTTACTGTTATAGTTAACGTAACTGACTGATAACCCTGTCTGGAAGAGCTGCCTTTCAATCAGTAGGCCATCTTTTAGGTTAGGTATTGGGCTTCAGTACTGGCAAGACCATAAAACCTACTTATAGAGTTCAGAAAACACATATATCCAGATTAGAAGGAGAAGGAAAAGAAGTTGATATCAAGACATACTGAGCACCACTTATTCACAAGTATACCTTTTCGTTCCCACTCTGTGGTTTGGAGCAATATCAATTGTGTCTGTGGCTGAATCGTGTCTTACTGCCAGCCCTAAGTCTGCAATGCAGCAGGTTCCATTCTTCTTCACCAAAATATTCTTTGATTTCAAATCTCTGTGAGCAATGGCTGGCTTTCCTAAAGAACCAAAAATTAAATACAATTATTTAAATGATATTAATCACAATTCTCTCTTTTAAGTACCAAGGCCTCTCTTCCTGTCCCAGCATGAAAGCATTTCACCTGGCACATCCAGGTGATTAGGAAATAGTAAATCACTACATACCAAACACTGCTAAATTCCATATTTTTTAAAGGAAAGAAAAACAAGATGATCCAAAAGATGATGCTCAAATGAGGTAAAAAACTCAAAGACTATGGGTGAAACCAGTTAATGGTTGATATTTGTTGGTATTTTATGAATTACTTACAAGTACCCTAGCCACAGACTGATATTCCAACCTCAGAACCAAACTTCCCTTTCCTACCATTCCAAGAATGCACTTAATATTAAATACATCATGTTTAATGTTAACTACTAGAAAAAGTGCTATTAAAATAATAATTACAATGTGGAAAACTTTAACCCTTACGAACTGATGACAGAAAGTTATAAAAGTTCAGGAAAACCAGTCTTGCAATTCCTCACACCGTTAAACCGAGTTACCATATATAATCCAGCCATTTACTCCTAGGTATACCTCTAAGATAACCAAAAGCATGTATCCATGTAAAAACTTGGACCTATTGTACACTGCAAGATTACCTGGGATAACCCAAACTGGAAACCACCCACATTTATTAGCTAATGAAAGGATACATAAAACGTGGTGCATATATGCACATGAAAGAATATTACTTAGTCATAAAAGTAATCAATGGTGTACTGACATATGCTACAACTTAGGCAAACCCTTAAAACATGCTAAGAAGTAAATCACAAAAGACTATACATCTTATGATCCCACTTTTATGACATGTCAAGAATAAGCAATCAATAGACAGCAGATTAGTGGTTGTCTCTGACTAAGGAGTTTGGGGAGGAAAGGGAACCACTGATAACTGCTTCAGGGTTTCTTCCTGAGGTAATGAAAATGTCTTAAAATTAATGTGTAATGGTGGTGCACAACTCTGTGACTATTTCAAAAAAGCAGTAAAATATATACTTCAATGGGTGATACTATGATAAGTGAAAGATAATTCAAAACGCTATTTTAATGAACAATACAGACGGAGCTAAGACGTGAAGGAGCACACGTGCTGTAGGGTGGGGCTGAGGGAGCCTTCAGACAGCAAACAGACAACAGCTGAACCAGAGCGTCTGCTGCCCTACACGGCACAAATAACACAGCATACAATTTCTATTTGTAAAATAGAGCCTTCACACAGATAAGTAAGAAGAGTACGTCTCTGAGAAAACTACATAACTATTAGGAAACAAAAAAAGTCTAAGACAGACATGGTGGTACAAGCCTGTAATCCCAACTCCCAGGAGGCCGAGGCAGGTGGATCACTGCAAGTTTGAGGCCAGCCTAGGCTAAGTTCAAAGTTAGACTGAACTACATAGCAAGACCTGCCTCTAAATAAATAAATAAATAAAGGAAAGTCTAGGTTCATAGAATATAAAAAAGTGTTTTAAGATCTGGGAGACAAACAAAACTTCCTAATTAATTTGTCAACTGTAAAACTATTACACATCATCTTACTTTAGAGTTGAAAATAATTACCAGGTGACAGTATTTATATAGCATGTCATTTAAACAGTACTTTCTTACCTCATTTGATATTACACATAAAAATATATTCTCAGACTGGCTTCTTAACCTGTGATCCTCAAAAACTGAATGCCACTTTTTAAAAATGAGTCCATTTATTTATTTGTTTATTTATTTATGTTGTACACAATGGTTATACGTATTGTGCGGAGTTAGTACATGTACATACATCTTAATTCCTTTTTTTCCTCTCTTTTTTGTGCGTGTGCATTTGTTTTTTTTTTTGGTACCAGGAATCAAACTCCATGCTTGCCAGGTGGGCGCTGCCCCACTGAGCTGCCTCTCCAGCCTTAATTCTCTTTTCATCCCATCCCTCACATTCCTCCCTGCTCCTTCCAATTCTTGGCTCCCTTCTCATTTTTAATTCGATTTTTTTCCCCACTGCCTTTTGCTCACCTTCCTCCTCTCTCCCTCCATCTTTTGTTCCTCTCCCACTTGAAAAAGATCTCCCTACTTCCTATTATCTATTATTTTGCTGAATGCTATTTTTAAAAACTCACAAAACAGTTGTTACAATGACTAGAGAATTTCTAAACAAATTCCACATTCCTTAATCTGAGACTTAACAGAAAGAATGTTCTCATTTAAAATATCCACGTCAAGTATCTCTAGTTAAGCTGACTTTAAATTTTGAATAGACGTTAAATTTGTGGGAATTTAAAGCTTAAGACCTGTTTAAAGAATTACCTTGAGTACCAACTATCTCCATGTGAAGATGGGCAAGACCACTCGCTGTGGACAGAGCAAGCTTGATCATTCCTTCCACAGTAACTGTGTATCTATTCAAGTAATCAAAAAGGGACCCATGCTCATGATAATCTGACACCAACCAGAGCTGAGTCCATGTACCATTGTCTGCAAAACAAAATAATAATGTTTCAGTTCGGTTATATAACATTTATGATTTATTGATTCAAAGGTTATTTTGTTTTACTCTCAATCCTGAATCACACAACTTCAACAAGATGTCACCTTAAGTTTGTGCTGTTTATGATATACGTTTATAGACAGACCACTGAGTAAATCCCTTATTCTTGAGATACGGCAAGTATAATTAACCTATTTAAGAGACAACAAATAGTAGTCCACAGACAATAACCTATACAGATAGCAGCAGAACTGTGGGATGCAAAGGCCTAAAAGCCAGATCAGATTAGGTACCTCCATAGCTGTTTCCTGTGCTTGGCCAGCAGGAGTGAGGGTGGGATCAGGGGAGCCCAGTAAGGTCACGGTAACAATGAACAGTATGGGACAAACTGAAATGAGCTTCAGTTAGAAATGACATGTATACTACTTCTTATTTTCTAAGACTTTAAAAACAGAATACAATACTAGATTTGTTTAGAATAGAGAGTACAGTGCTCTTGGCTCATGAGAACTTAAAATGTGCTGCTTCCTTCCCTATTAATTATAAAACAGAAGGGGGGAAAAAAAACCCAAGCTAACATAAAATAACTTGTGTATTTTAAAGGCTGTTACTCAAGAAAAAGAACTAACTAGAAGAACTCAGGAGGTGAGGTCACATCAGATGCAGGAGCCGAGTTTTGGTTCTTTGGAAAGGACTTGAAGGGATTGTTATGGCTTAGATCTAAATGTGCTCCCCCTCACGTATTCAGAGGCTGGGCCTTTAGAAGCGACTGGATGGGCCGGATATACAGCTTAGCAGCACAAGCACCTGCCTGGCAAACACAAGGTCCTGAGTTCAATTCTCGGTACCAAAACAAAAACACAAAACAAAACAAAAAAACTAGAAGTGACTGGATCTCTGGGGCACTATGCTCATCAATGGATGGATCTATACTGAGCTCATAGCCTGGGTCTGTTCAGAAGAGGCCACTGGGGGCATGACCTGGAAAGGTATACTCTTACACAGTTTTCCTCTGCCATGCCCTTCCACCATGATGTTTCTGCCAGCTGACCACATACAACCTCTGAAACTACGGGCCAAAATAAACCTCTCCTCCATTAAGTTGGGAGTGTTAGGTATTTTGTCCCAGCAAAGGACAAGTGACTAATACAGAAAATTGGTATCAAGTAGTAAAGCTGTTGCTATGACTGTACCTGACCACATGATTCAGAAGCCTTAGGAATTGGCTTATGGGAGGAGCTTGGAAAGGTTAGGGATGCAGGCTAGAGCAGCCCTCGAATACAATAAGCAGAGCCTGATAGGCACCAGAATGTCGATTGAAATGCAGACAGTAAATGCTAAGCTCAGGTTTTAGTTGGGAATGGGGCTTCTACTAGGATGTAGACTAGAGGCCAGGTATGATACACCCTAGCAAAGAATTTGTCAGCATATTATCCATGCCCAAATACCCTGTGTGATGCTGAGTTTAAAGGGTGGTAGACTAATAAATCTGTCTCAGGAAACTTCAAGGCAGCCCAACATGCACACTGTGGCATGAGTACTGACTTGCTACTTTCAGCCAGATTTATAACAAGAGTCAAGGATAAAAAGCAGACCCAAAGGATATGAGAATAATGTGCTTTGGTGAGAAGAAAGCACCTACAGTGTTGGTGCCAATGAGAATGTGGCTGCTGAAAAGATTAGTGCTATTAAAAAGAAGCCAAATCTTTGCCTTGGGACAATAGGAAAGATCCCTTAAGGATACCTCAGGAAATGATAAGACCTCACCCACTGTAGGCTCAAGGTTGTAAAAGAGCAGATGGCTTAAAATTTTGCTGCGACAAGAGAGCTCCTGGGCGTCCTAACCATTCAGGACCACCTAGAGAAGTATATCCCCAAGTTCAGCAATGAAGGCACTCAGAGGCCTCTGCAGTCATAGTCTATGGGGGCCAGGCTACCACTTGAGCTAATGACAGATCTTAGTATCACTCACATGGTGGTGATTTTTTTAGACAGCAGAATAAAAGAGTTGTGGAGTCATGGAAGCTTCCATCTAGACTTCAAAGGAAAACCTGAAATGTCAGGCCATATGCCCCTGAGAATATGATTAGTGAAACTGTGAGTGAAGCCAAAGGTTCAGTGGAGACCCCAGGGAGTTGGACATGCCAAGAATGTGGAACATCCACTGAGGAATACCACAGGCAGTGTGCAGAGTCAGCAAAACAGAGGCTGGTAGGGCAGCAACCCAGCAAGGCTGCAAGGGTGGGGTTGCCCAAGCTCTTTGAAGGTCACATTTCACCACAACCTGCCCACGTGCTGCACATAGAGTTACAGGATTTAATGTTTACCCTGCTGGGTTCTGGTCCAATTCCTTTCTCTCCCACTATTCTTCCCTTTAGGAATGGAAATGTGTACCCTGTACATTGGAAGTATTTAACTTTCTTTTTGATTTTTATAGGACCTCACAGCTAAGAGTTTGCCTTGAGTTTCAGAAGAGACTTTGGACTTGGATTTTTTCCCAGCTTAAACTGTTTAAATCTTTGGTAACTCTTAAAATGGACTACTGCATAAGGAGATGGACATGAGTCTTTTGGGAGCCAGAGGCACAATGTTATGATTGTCCCTCTAAACATCTCTGTATTCAGAGGTCAGGTGTCTGGAAGATGACTGGGGCGTGGAGGCACTGTACTCATCAGTGGGTTGACCAGCTCCTGAGTTTCCAGCTTGGATGTGCTGTTTAGAAGGTGGCCCTGCTTGGAAGGGGTGTGACCTGGCTCACAGGGTGTGGCCTGGAAGGGTATGTTCTTGTCCCTGCTTCTCTCCTTCTCTCTGCTTTCTTTCTGGCTGCCATGGATTGAGTGACTTTCCTCTGACACGCCCTTCCACCCTGCTGCTTCTGCCATGGAGCCAGCCAATGATGGGCTGCAACCATAAGCCAAAATAAAACTTTCCTCCTTAAACTGGGGTTGTCAGGTACTTTGTCAGAGCAACAGCAGAGTGACTAACACAGAGACTAGGGATACTAGTTTGTTCACTTGTTCTTTATAAATTATAGAAACTAACTGTCCAAAATAGTACCTTTTCCTAGACATATGTATCACTACTTTGTATGCATGCCTATTAACCAAGACTGAATTTTGAAAGGCCACAAACACAAGAAACAAAAGGGTAAAGTGGGCAGATGGAGGAAAGGGAGATTTTTCTGAGGTAACCAGCCAGAGGCAGAAGGGAGGTTATAAAAGGCGATGCATTGAAAGGGTTGTCTGAAGTGGAATTAATTAAGTCAGGAGGATGAAGTTAAAGGAAAAGGGAACTGGAGTAGAAGGGGTGAATTCTGAGCAAAGTACATTAACCCTTGACAAAAAAGAAGGGTTTGAGAAGATTCAGTAGGGTCAGCTAATTCCTATAGTGACCACCAGATGACAGCATCCACTTGGTTGCTGCTTGAACAACTTCAATGAGAAAGTTCAGGGAACAAGAGCCCTAGTTCTTTGTGCCTGTGTGTCTTCAACCTGAAATGTGCCTAATACAGGCACTAAGTAAAGTTTAAGTTTCAAAATGTAGATCTGAGCCTCACCACCATGGCAGTTTCAAACCATAAATGTGAGTAAGTCCTTTAAGGAAACAATTACTGTTTGGAGATTAAAGCCTTCTATCATTAAGAAGAATAATAAGACTTTGAAAAAGTATTTAGAAATAAGAATAACTCAAAATGGATCACAAAATATAATAACAGGTTGTTTCAAGAATTAGGGGAGGAGCTAAATGGTGTCAGTGGTTCGAGGAAATGAGACATAAGGACTTGGCCAGATTCAGAGTACTGCTTTTGTTTAATTGTTTTGTTTTAAAATAAATAATATTGAATTGTTAATAATCACTGATGGGCACTGCCTAGATAGATTCATCATATCTATTATAGTTAAACACTATGTGATCCCTGACGTGATATAGTAGGAAGAATACAATATACCTGGTATGTATTTCAGGGAAACCAATAAATTCAGCACCTTAATCAGATTCAGTCTCTAAATCTAACTGCTAATTGTGAGAAGAGTAAGTTAAATCACAGTACATAGAGTCAAATAAATTACAGAGTGTAATTTATAGGACAAACAGTTTGTTTTTTTTTCAGCAAATAGACAATAAAGAAAAAAAGACAGAGAGGAAACCTAAAGATTTTAAGGGTTACATGAAAAATATCAACCAAACACAACATCTGAGCTTATAGTCCTATGTGTATGAACAAATGGTAGCCTTTTTTTTTTTCCTTAAGGAAACACAATTACAAATTTGAACAGATAGGATATTTGACTTTGAAATTTCAAAAATCTGACAGTAGTAGGATAACTGTTTCTTAAAAGAGATTCCTTATCATACAGAGAAATACAAAGTATATGGATGAAAAGAGACGCAGGTTTGGCTTCAGACAATTTAAAATCATACTGGGTGGTGGCAAATGTGTGTAATTTCAGTATTCAAGAAGCTGAGGCAGGAGGATCAATATGAGTTCAAGGTCAGCCTGGATGACACAGTGAAGCCAGCCTGAACCACACACACTGAGACCCTGTCTCCAAAAGTAGGGGGTGGGGGTCATAAAAATCACCCACTTGAGATTAAATACTGTTCATATTTCAAAGAAATAAATACTGCTGAAGAAAATGGGAAGGGAAAGGAAGGAAAAAGATGACTACAGGTCTGGGCATGAGCAAGTTGGGAAATACACTTCATTCAGGCTGAGGATGGTCAGTCATAACATAAGTCTTTGATGGAAGTGGTAGAAGTGGAAACTGTGGGCATATAGTTATTAACTGAAGCCAAGACAGGAGGCGAGGGAGAGTCTAAAGGTACTGCTTGCAGTCATCATCACTCTTCTCCACTGATGTGCATTCCTTTCTTCTTCTTCCCTTTTTTTTTTTTGTGCAAAGGTGGGGAGACAAGATGTTGCTATGCAGTTCAGGCTGGTCTTAAACTCACTACATACCCCAAGTCAGCCTGAACCTTGCAACAATCCTCCTGCCTCAAGCCTCTCGCGTGCTGGGATTACAAGGATGTGCCACCATGCCCAGTCCAGCTTCCTTTCTTCTTAAACATCTGACCTGACCTAGGTCTTGTACTTGTGCTAACAGGCAAGAAAATGTTACAAATGGAAAGGTGCTTAGGGAAAAATCATTTCTTATTTCACTGAGTTTACTTAAAAGATTAATCTGTTTGCCATGACAACTCAGAATATACAAGGCATTGGGAACTTTTCTTTGTGGGAGTGAGGGAGAGGTAACGGGAATCGAACTCAAGACTTTGTGTTTGCCAGGCAGACACTGTGCTGGTGAGCTATATCCAGGGAAGTTACTTTTACTCTCTTCATAAATAAGAACATTGGTCTATACTAAAATGCCCTACTGGTCAGGAAGAGATGAAAAGGAAACAAATATATGAGCCCCTCCTGCCTCAAAATGTTATGCAACCAGTTCATAAATTTTTTCACATATTATGACTATACTCAACTAACTGTCCAGACCTAAAATAATAAAAGTACATGATTTTCTTTTATAGCTCTTTTACATTTCCTATACCAACTGGAGATTTAGGAGCCTTAGTTAAAAACCTTTAAGAAGTTCTTATTTCTTAATAGATATCATATCTCTAACAAACATCTATTTCTTACCAAAAGTTCTAAAATTTAGTAGCTTTATCTGTAATAAGGTTTAACTGGACTTTATTCTACTCAATGTAAGAATAAACAAATGTTACTGACCTTTATTGTCTGCTGCTATAAATCCCAAGATGTTTTCATGGCGTAACATTACAGTCTGATAAATCTCTGCCTCACGGAACCATGAACGTTCTTCTCTAGAGGAGAATATCTTAACAGCAACTTCTTCTCCCCGCCACTTTCCGCGCCAAACTTCTCCAAATCGACCTTTGCCAATGCTTTCTTGTAACACAATTGTTCTCGCAATTGTTCTCTGAACAAGCAATGGTAAACCTAAAGACAAATAAATAGTGTCCAACACAAATGACCCAGACAAGTATTATTCCTAACACTCCATGTTTAAGGAACTTACAGTTTCACTGGAGTGAGGGTAGGCTTTTTAAAATAAGGCGAATTTTGACTGTCCTTTACAAAGGGTAGAGGAGCAAAGGAGACAGAAGGAAGTAAGGTGTTTAGGTAGGAGGTATATTCAAACAAGGGCAGAGGGCGGAAATGAATACTGTATGTGGCAGTGCACTGCAGGAGAATGTGAGCTGTCAGCAGAGTCCTGAAGACCACGTTTGTTATGACCAATGAGAACTGTGGGAAAGAGGACTCAACCATTTATTTTTAAAACAGACAAAATGGATGAAAACACTTTCAAAAATCTTATTTTAGAAGGATGAATCTGGTAATAGGGAGGAGAAAAGGATAAAATTTTCTCAAAGCCCTTATATAGGGCCACACCATTTATTTCAAAGTATACTGAAGAGCCAATTTCAGAAGTCTAATCTAGAAGTTACAAAGGCAGGTAATAAAGAAAAAGCAATCACAAACACCTGACAAGTTCAGGGCTTACATAAATAGTAAAGACAGGCTAAGAGAACAAAGGAAGTTTTGTCTTCCCCTTCACCAATGGATTATAGATGTATAATGAAAATTAAAAACCAAACTGAAACTAATTTAGCTCTCTATTCTCTGCTTTACTCTTTTGCACCTTTAAAACAACTTGGAGAAAACTTCAGTAGTGAAACTGGATCCCAAAAGCTTCACATGCAATGAACACTAGAAATAAGACTTAAACAACATGTATCTATTACAATGGATCACAAACACACACAAGATGTAATGAACACTGGCCCGTCCTCACTCTTTTAAAAAATTGTCACATACTTTACAATCTAATTAACAGTTTAAATATGGGCACATCACAACCTGTGATTAAAATTAGAGCAATAGCAATTATGTTATTTTCAAGGTTAGAGCTACTACAACCCATCTTGCCTAGGTTGTAGCACGTTGTCCTGTACTTTCCCAGTTCAAAGTGGACTATAAAAAGTAGAGATAAGGCCTTTCCTCAAATATGGTAGTACTAATGAACATGTGAATACGAAACAGAAAATGCTTAGTTTTGCCTTTTCCTCAATGAGTGAAAGAACTAAAAAGGAAATTATGAATAAACATTTTACTTATTGATAGGTATGAGCCCTATGTATAAGGTGACAATAAGGCTTTATAATGACCATAAGGGAAACAGATGGTCTTTTCTGCTATTACTCAACAGAAGACTGTTTCTGCCTAGGTAAGTTGAGAGGGCACTCAGCATACACTGAACCTTAGTTCAGGGAAGGGAGGCCTTAAATTAAGCTGCTTTGGGTGTAAGGCAGCAAACTGATACTCGAAGTCAGTTTTCTTCCAAATGTTATGAGTAAGAGTAACACCTGTCATCTGGATGTAAGTCTCAATTTATCAAGTGTTTTCATACAAACATCTGGTCTCACTTGAAATTACACAACAATCTAATGACATGCACAGAGCAGGGTTCATCACTTTTGTTTTAAAGTTGAAATAACTCAAGCATGAGACATCAGCTAACTGCCCAAAGCTACAGAGCTGGCAAATAACGTACACATGTATGACAGGTGAGAAAGGAGCTTTTAGACAATAGAGCTATGGTCCTTAATGGAGCTAAAACTACATATAAAACAGAAAGAAAAATTCCACTTTTTATGTCACGTGTACATTTTAAAAGGTAAACAATTATACTTATTCAGAAATAAACTACCATCTATACCCTGGTGTCTTTTAATTGTTTGGGTAGGCCTATGGGTATGAGCACCTTTAATTTCCCTTAGTGTAAGTTTGGCAGTAAGAGAACAGGTCCAAAGGATTAACTCCAAAGGATCAGCATCCATCCTAATTTCCTGTGACTTTGGTCTCTGCTTATCAAAAGTTTTGGACCAGGCGAATTACAAGAAAATTTTTCTTTGGGAGCCATTTGAACTAGCTCAGAATCAGTGGCAAACCATAAAGCATAAAATACACTCTTGTCCGCCACTCCTGCCCAGGGATCATCGCATCTTCAATACTCTGGCTGTTCCAATTTAGTTCAACCTCTCACTTTCTCCTTCTCAGAATCCCTATCCTGCCTTAAGAGACCCGGGCTCTTGGATAGACTGATGTATTCTAGGGGATAGGGAAAGGACTCACTTCCTTACTATGATGGCCAAAGTCCACAGAAGGTTTCAGGGCACAGAATCAGTTTCTTTTTTTTTTTTTGTCTTTTTGAGATAGGGTCTTGCTATGCAGTTCAGACTGTCCGTGAGCTCACTTTGTAGCCTAGGCTGGTCTTGAATTCAAGAACAATCCTCCTGCCTCAACCTCCCGAGTGCTGTGATGTGTCACCACACCCAGAGAGTTTCTATATTCTTCCTCAGTCACAACTTCTGCATTAATGGTCCTTTATTATCACTTAATTATAATTGGTAATGTTTTCATTATATATATTTTCAAATCTTCACTTTATCCATGCATTCAACATTTATCTGAAGCTGGTGTGTGTTTTTCTAAGGATATTAAATCACATTTAAAAGACCTAACACAGCACTTTAAATATTTTTATTAATGCAACTATTCCATATTTCTGATAGAAAACAGAGCCCAAAGAGGAAATGTGGTTTAACCAAGGTCACAGAGCCAATCAATGATAAAGCTTATATAAAAATCTAGATATACTGATTCAGTATCAAATTCCAAAATCATAGGCACAGTGGCATCTGTTCCTCTCTTAGTCTCCTTCCAAATCACATGCCAATAAAGCAAAATACAATTCCCCTTTAGTTTAAAAATGAAAGCTGGATGTAGTGGCACATGCCCGTATTCCCAGTACTCTGGAAGGCTGAGGCAGGAGGATCACAAATTTGAGCCCAGCCTAAGCAATTTATGATTGAGTGACTCCAACATAAGACTCAATCCCCAATAAGACCCCCTATCAAAGGTTAAATGCTACTATGCCAAAATCCACCTCAGGACAACTATGACAAACTGAAAATTAGCCAGTGCATTTCTGATCCTCTAAAAATAAATAAACAAAACTGAGAAAAGCAAACATTACAGGGGCCATGGAGCTGTAAAGTTACATTACATAAGGCAATCAATTTCTTTCAGGAGTAAAAAATTACTAAGAGTTCATTAGTTTGAGAAAAACCAGACCTCACCTAACAACAGCAATTTCATATTAAAAAAGCAAATAACCTTCTCAATTCTGAACATATTCCTATCATGCTTGCTTTCAAATACAAAAATAAGGCTTCCAAACAATACTGAATAGAATCAGTAGCTGTAGATCATTTGAAAACTTTTGAACTTCAGTCTCATCTGAAGTTGTTCTACTTTCTATCTGGCAGCATGAGAAGTTTATACAGCTAAGAATGCTTTGAAACTTAATACAGCCGTAAAGCTGACTTACTGAATTGTTTCAACAGTAAAGTTATTGATACACCTCAAACTCTTAGAAAAAGAGCAACAAGCTAAACCAAGAGCCCAAAGAAGGGAGGAGATTATAAAACTCAGAGAAGAAATTAATGCAATTGAGATGAGTAAAACTCTACAAAAAATTAGTGAATCAAAGAGTTGGTTCTTCGAAAGAGTAAATAAAATTGATAAACCCCTAGCCAACCTTATCAAAAAAAGAAGGGAAAGATCTCAAATTCATGCAATAAGGAATGAAAAAGAGGAAGTCACTACAGATCCAAAAGAAATACAAAAGATCATTAATACCTACTTTGAAAATCTGTATT